>JAQZBX010093308.1:0-12169 GCA_029593785.1 Cabassous unicinctus
TTTTTTTTTTTTTTTCATTTTAAACTAGTAGGTAGGTATGGCTTTATTCAATAGATTATTTGTTGAATACATTCTATGTGTTGGGAATACATTGATGTAACAAAATCAAAACACTTATGGACTTTATAATGGGAAGATTAGATAATGTTTAGGTGAATGAATAAAGAAATGTTTAGAGTAATTTACTTATGCTTAATAGGTCTTAATTAACAAGTCTTATTTCTAAATTCTGTTCTTCCACTAATATCCCTTTTTCCAGTTTTTTTATACAATTTTCTAAATGCATTTGCTTTACCTACTCCATCTTTTATGATCTACATATTAGATGATAGATTATAATAAAAAATGGTGGGTGGTAAAATTAAGAAAAAAGTTTTAAATGATCTTAAGTGGAGAAAAGAAATGCTTGTGCCCTGGTTGGTGAGGCTGTCTTTGTTGACAAATCTCATGCAATGGACTCAAGAGTACAAGAATGCATAGCACACAAACAACGTGTGTATAGTCAGGGGTTCTTAACCAGGGGTCCACAGACCCTGATTTCAAGGGGTCCATGAGCTTGAATTGAAAATTCAAAAAAACATTATTCTTGTGGGCATGTGCTGGTGCGGTATGATACATTTATGAAATAATACACAGAGTAGTGTGGACTTAGTAAGAGGTCCATGTTTTTCACCTGACAGGCAAAGGGGTCCATGAAACAAAAAACGTTAAGAATCCCATACACTGTAAGTCAATTAATATTAATTATATTGCCACAGGCAGAGAATTTATTTTTCCATTTTTCTTGACATCTTGTGTGGGGAATGGATGATGGAACAATTTTCCACTGAAATGACTTCTTTATCAGTTTAAAGATTGCTGTTAAAATTATTAAATGATGGTATGATAAGCAACCAGATACTCAGCTTAGTTTTATTAAAATTAACATGTGTTAGTGTTAAAAAAAAAAATGAAAGAAATCTATGTAAATTGAGAGTCCCAGGGCTGAATATATGGTTGTAAGAAGAAAACCTTTCAAAGGGAAGAATATTTTTTTTATTTTAGAGTTAAAAGAAGTCAAATGCACAATATTGAGGAGATTGGAATCTGAACTAGGGCAAATGGGACTGAGCAAAATGAAAGTGGAAACCTCAGGCCATCTCTTGTATTGACATGTAATCAGTCAGCAAATATAAAATACAGGTGTGTCACTTCTGAAACCTCCCTTTCTTTTATTTCTCCATTTATTTCTTATTGCCTCTTTCTCAACCTTTCTATACACATATACTTATTGCATCTTTTATATATCATTTGTTTTCTTTTGGCTTGTAGTGCATCTGAAAAACACATTATAGTTCCTCCTTTTCTCTACATCAAGACCACACAAATAAAATCAGTTTTCTGTGAGTGACTATGCTACCCATCACTTCAACTTATATAATGGGAATGTTCCTGCATGACAGCTCATAGTACCTGCCAATTAAGTGTAATAATCTTAGAAAGAAGTGAAATAGAAATCAATATAACAGAAGAATGTCAATTTGCTAAAATGACTAATTGGAAGGTGTTATGTATTAGCACGCATCTAAAAAACTTAGATGGGGGGAAACTGGGTAGAACAAACTTATCCAAAAAATCATTTGAACATTTTGGAAATTAGAATTTCCTATATTATTATTTTACATTCTATTTAAAGTTCATTTTCCCCTTGAAATTTGAAGGACAAATGCAATTTCTCTTAAGCAACATACAGTAATTTATCCCTTTTAGAAGTTTTCTTTTACTCATAAGGATCCTTGTAACCAGGAATATTTTTAGAGAGCTCTTTCTCACCCACTACCACTAATCCCCCCACACCCCACCAACCACCACCATACTCACACTATTCTCACTACTATTTGGTTCTAAATCGAATTAGCATTTCATTGTCACTTTACTTCCTGACCTCATTTAAAATCTCTTTATAAAGGTAATATGTTTCTCTATTTTTCATCCCTTAGCATTCTAGATGTTTCTTTAAACTACCATTAACAACTCTTGTGCTTTTCTCTTTCTCTATAAAATTCTCAAGTTCTCATTAGTTTTTAATATTCATTTATACATTAGATTATTAAATATTTCCCCTGAATCTAAGAATTGCCCTTAAAATCTGAGTGAAGAAAATATTGGATCTTGGGTTATCTAATGTATAAAGAAATAGACATGCACATGCAATAGTAACAAATAATCTCATATGTAATTTCTCTTTACTATTTCTGTTCTTTATGTTCTCATTTCTAAGCTATCAAAATAATTATAAAGAAAGATTCCAGGCTGTTTTCCTTTTGGAAGGTATGATTTTTAATTTCTCTTATCAGAATCTACTAAATGTCTAATTCCTTTGTATAAGAAAACAAATTTCTTTCTGAGTTCTTCTATTTTATTTGGAATAAAATTGTTAAGCAAGTTAACAGACAACTCTTAAAAGGCTGGGGCAGTTGAAAGCTGTACGTACACAGAAAAACATGTTCTTAAATTTAGTCCATTCCTGTGGGTGTGCACTCGTTGTAAGTAGGACATTTTGATGAGATTACTTCAGTTAAGTCATGGCCTACCACAATCAGGAAGGGTTTTAATCCTATTACTGAAGTCCTCATAAGTGAAATGAAAATTCAGACAAAAAGAAAGAGAAAGCCATGGGAAAATAAGAAGCTGAAACGGAACCTGGAGGAGTAAGAAGAGACCAGGAGACACTGCCATGTGCCTTCCCACGTGACAGAGGAACCAAGGATCTCTGGCAGCCAGCCCCAGAGATGCCACATTCGTCTGGGAGAAAGTATCACCTTGATGATGCCTTGATTTGGACATTTTCTCAGCCTCAAAACCATGAGTGAATAAATACCCATTTCATGATACTTGCTTGAGAATCCCAGAAAAGTAAATCAGAGGCCATCACCCAGAGTTCACCTACGCCATACCCTTCTCTGGGAAGTCACAGACACACACTAAGCAGCCATCCTCTGCCCTTCCGCTAGCCCCACCTCCTCTTCTATTGTTTGCCATTCCACAGTCTGGCAGAGATGCTAAGTCTAATGACAAGGCCCTGCTAGACATTAAACCCAGAATTTGGGAACAAGCAGCCCCATATGCTTATCAAAACAGGAATTTTCAGTTGCAGGGCCCCTGCCCTGAGGTGGATAGAAGCCACACTCAAACAGTATAGATTTTTTTCTGTTCTCCAACATGAAATGGAGCATGTGGAGCTGTCATCTACAGACCCCGTCCTAGAGCAGATTATAGCCACCATATGAGACTGGCTGTGATGGGACTGCTTCCTCTTTGTGCTGTGTAAGTGACAAGTAAATTCTTTCCCCTTTCAGGGCTCTTTATTCTGTGCAAGTGAAAAAGAGATCACTCGCCAAAAGTTTCTGATGTGCACTGAACCTGTGATTCCATGATGTACCATTGGAGTAACTTGCTCTACAAAAATCTCATGAATTAAAGGGGAGTATATTAACATTTGGATAAATAATTCTGATGAAGTAAGGATGAACAGTTCATAAATGTCTACTCTTAGCCAGATTCTTTGCTACCCCCACCTCCCTTTTTATATTACTCCATTTAATCCTGAGAAAAACTTTACTAAGCAGTTATTATCTGTATTTTGCTAAATAATATACTGAGGCTCAGGGAGTTTAACTTGTCCAATATCACACTGCAACTGATAAAACCTGGTACTTAACCCAAGATCCATTTTTCTATAAATCCTTTGCTATTTATACATTTGCTTTGTAGGAGGTTTGGGTATTATTACACCTTATTATTTAAGTTACTCCAAATTAGGGCTTTGGAAGTTGGTTTCCCTCTTCCTGGAATGTTTTTTTCCCAAAACTCTGCATGAGTGGCTTCTCAACATTTTAATCTTTGCTTAATTATAATCACCTTAAAGGCCTTCCCTTTGTTCATCATCTAATTTATGATGGACACTGTCTACGCAAATCCCTTTTTTATCTTTTTAACTTTCTGTCTTACCCCACTGGAATAATCAGCAGTATTACAGTGCCTTGATCAGCACTGTAACTCTAGTGCTGAAAACTATTCTTAACACATAGGAGGCACTGAATCCATATTTGTTGAATGGATGTTAACAGAACTCTACTAGCATCTGTATTGATCTTTGTGTCTTCCAAACAAATACTAATGAAATATAACTTCAGGTAAAAGTACTGGACAAAATATGAACCTTTTATCACATACCTGTTCTTTAAAGACACCTTGCAATTTGGTGTCGATACTGAGATGGTCACAATGGCAGGGATGATTCTAAACTAGTATATTAAAATGACCTGATCTCCCTTGGCTTCACAGCATAACTGAGTCTTCATATTCATTAGTATTGATAAGAAAAACATTAAAATGGAAGACACTATTTCCCAAACACTAAGAAAAAGGTATTTCCAGCCAAGTGAGTAGAATGTACAGAATGCATACATAGCTAAGGCAATATCAGCACATGGTAGTAGAAAAGGATGCCCAACTCTTTAAGAAATACATAAATATCTTTTTGTAAAATATATTTTTATTAGAGAGTTTGTGAACTTACAAAACAATCATGCACAAGTATGGAATTCCCATGCAACACCCCTCTACCAACACACTACATTGTTGTGGAATATTTGTTACAGATTATGAGACACAATTATCAGACTATTACCACTAACTATGGTCTATAGCATACATTTGGTATATTTTTTCCATACACTCCCTATTATTAACACAGTACATCTTTGGCATTGATGCAAGAATATTACAGTATTGTTGTTAACTATAGTCCATAGGTTACATTAATTGTATTTTTCCCATGCTTCTCTACATTCTTATTAACTTGCAATAGTTATGTACACTTGTTCTAGTTCATAGAAGGACATTTTTATATTTGTACTATTAACCACAATTCTCATCCACCCCTGGGTTCACGGTGTTATTCAGTCCCTATGTTATTCTCTCACTTTCTGTCAATTGACATTTACATCTCTAGATTGCCCCGTTCAGCCACAATCCCATTTATAATCCATCTGCATTGGTTCTACTCACTTTAATGTGCTACTATCAAATCTATCAATTTACAAACTTTTACAGTCAAGTTAATTAAAACTTCTACACTCGTTATGAATCAGTACACTTTCTCAGTTCTCCTCTTATCTCCTAATAACCTATACTGTAGGTTTTAACTCCATACATTTATTCTTAGTATTTAGGTCATATTAGTGAGACCATGTAATATTTGTCCTTTTGCGTCTGGCTTATTTCACTTAACATAATGTCTTCAAGGTTCATCCATGTTATCATATGTGTCCCAATTTCATTTCTTCTTACAGCAGTATAGTATTCTATCATGTATATACCACATTTTGTTTACCCATTCATCAGTTGATGGACATTTGGGTTGTTTCCATCTTTTGGCAATTGTGAATAACACTGCTATGAACATAGGTGTGCAAATGTCTGTTCGTGTCACAGTTTTCAGTTCTTCTGGATATATTTCTAGTAGAGGAATTGCTAGATCATATGGCAGTTCTATATTTAGCTTCCTGAGGAACGGCCAAACTGTCTTCCACAGAGGCTGTAACATTTTACATTCCCACCAACAGTGGAGTGTTCCTATTTCTCCACCTCCTCTCCAGCACATACTGTTTTCTGTTGTTTTAAAAATGGCCATTCTATGTGGCATGAGATGATATCTCCTTGTTGTTTTGATTTGCATTTACCTAATAGCTACTAATATTGAATAACTTTTCATGTGCATTTTGGTCATTTGTATTTCCTCTTTATTAAAAAATGTCTATTTAAATCTTTTGCCCATTTTTTAATTGGACTGCTTGCTTTTTTATTGTTGAGTTGTGTGATCTCTTTATATAGAATGCAGATCAAACCCTTATCAAATGTGATTTCCAAATATTTTCTTGCATTTGGTGGGCTGCCCTTTTACCTTCTTAGAGAAGTCCTTTGAATCACAAAAGTGTCCAATTTATCCATATTTTCTTTCACTGTTCATGCTTTCGGTATAAGGTTTAAGAATTCATCACTAGGTTCTGAAGATTTTTCCCTACATTTTCTTCTAGGAGTTTAATGGTCGTGGATTTTATACTTAGGTCTTTGATCCATTTTGTTTAATTTTTGTATAAGGTGTGAGTTAGAGGTTGTGGCAGTTTGATACTATTTATGAGTTCCAAAGAGAGATATTGATTATGTTTGTAAACTGGTCTGTTTCTCTGGGGTGTGATACCCTTTGATTATGTTAAATTCAAAGGCTTTACATTTACTTGATTAAATCAAGATGAGGGCTTTGACTTGACAACAAATTTATCCATTTATATAGCCCCTTGGTGGGCTACATAAATGGATGCTCAATCAAGGAGAAGCACAGAGAAGATACTCCATAGACATGGCAGAGACCCTGGGAAGAGAGACGAGCCATTCGCCTGATAGTTTACAGCTGACCTTGTAAAGAGAACAGAGCAGCTGTGCCCAGAGAGAAATTAGCCCCTGGAAGAGAGAAGAGCCTCATTTCAGCCTACATCTGGGATTGGAAGAAACTGGATCCATGAAGCCTTAAGAGGAAAGAGGAAGGCTAAACTCTCACAGACATCACCTGCCATCTTGCTTCAACATATGGCAACAGAGTTTGGTAAGGAAGTAACCTTGAGTTGGATCTTTAGTGCCTTGTAACTTTAAGCTTTTACCCCAAATAAATACCCTTTATAAAAGTCAACAGATACCTTGTACTTGCATCAGCACCCCTTAGGCTGACTAATACAGTGGTCCTTTTTCTTTCTTTTTACTATGGGTATCCAGTTCTCCCAGCACCAATAGTTGAATAGAGTGTTCTGTGTCAGCTGGGTGGGTTTCACAGCCTTGTCAAAAGTCACTTGACCATAGATGTGAGGGTCTGTTTCTGAACCATCAATTTGGTTCCATTGGTCTATGTGTCTATCTTTATACCAGTACCATACTGTTTTTATCACTGTAGCTAGGTAATATGATTTAAAGTCTGGAGGTGACAGTCTTCCAACTTCACTCTTCCTTTTTAAAATATTTCTGGCTATTCAGGCATCTTGCCTTTCCAAATAAATGTGATAATTGTGTTTTCCAATTGTTTAAAATATGCTGGTGGAATTTGCATTGAATTTGTGTAAAATTGACATCTTAATATTTAGTCTTACAATCCATGAGCACAGAATGTTCTTGCATTTATTTATATCTTTTAAAAAAATTCTTTTAGCAATGCAGTGTAGTTTTCTGAATACAAGTGCTTTACATGCTTGGTTAATTTTATTTCTAAACATTTGATTCTTTAGTGGCTACTGTAAATGGAATTTTTTTTCTGATTTCCTCTTCAGATTGAGAACTACTAGTGTATAGTAACACTACTGATTTTTGTCTATTAATCTTGTATCCTGACACTGTACTGAAATCATTTATTAGCTCTAGGAACTTTGTTGTCGATTTTTTGGGACTTTTTAGGTATAGGATCATATCATCTGTGGATAGCAAAAGTTTTACTTCTTCCTTTCTGATTTGGATGCCTATTATTTCTTTTTCTTGCCTGAATGCTCTAGCGAGAACTTCTGGCACTATATTAAACAACAGTGGTGACAGTGGGCATGCTTGTCTTGTTCCTGGTCTCAATGGGAAAGCTTTCAGGTTTTCACCACTGAGTACAATGTTAGCTGTGTGTATTTCATATATAATCTTTATCATGTTGAGAAAGTTTCCTTCAATTCTTTCTTTTGTAGTATTTTTATCAAGAAAGTTTGCTGTATTTTGTTAAATGCCTTTTCTGCATCAATTGGTAAGATCATGTGATTTTATTCTTTGATGTATTAATGTGGTGTATTATGCTGATTGATTTTCTTGTGTTGAACCACCCTACTATGCCTGGTATAAAACCCACTTGATCATGATTAGGAGTTTCTTTTTCATGATATCTTGATCTGGCTTTGATATAAGGGTGCTATTGGCTTCATGGAATGAGTTTGGTAGCATTGCTTCTTGTTCAATTTTTTGGAAAAGCTTGAATAAGATTGGTGTATTAGGCAGCCAAAGGGGTGCTGATGCAAAGTACCAGAAATCTATTGGCTTTATAAAAGGTGTTTATTTGGGGTAGTAGCTTACAGTCACAAGGCCCTGAAGAGTCCAACTCAAGGTACCATAAGAGGTACTTCCTCACCCAGTCTGTTGTTACATTTTGAAGCAAGATGGTGAGTGATGTCTGTGAGAGTTCAGCCTTCCTTCTTCCTCTTAAGGCTCCATGGTCCCAGCTTCTTTTGATCTTAGCTGAAGGCTGGCATAAGGCTCATCTCTCTTCCCCCGGGCTCATTTCTTTCCAGGCTCAGCTGCTCTGCTCTCTTCACAAGGTCAGCTGTAGACTATCAGGCTCATCTCTCTTACTAGGGCCTCTGCTGTGTCTAATGGAGCATTCTCTCTTTCCTTATGTATCTGCTTTTCTGTATCCTTCTCCTGTATTTCTACTTCCATGTGAGAGTCGGTTTTATCTGCCCACCAAGGAGGTGGGGACTCAATGCTGAGTCACACTCTAATGACATGGTTGAATCAAAGCCCTAATCTGTACACAATTTCATCAGATGTCTCAGCTGAATGTAGTACAATCAAAGAGTTATCATGCACAAAGGAATCAACCAGTTTACAAACATAATCAATATATCTTTTTGAAAATCATAAATAATATTAAACTGCCACAACTGGCATTAAGTCTTCTTTAAATGCTTGGTAGAACTGACCTATGAAACCATCTGGTGTGGGGCTTTTCATTTTGGGGAGTCGTTTGATGACTGTTTAATTCTCTTTACTTGTGATTCGTTTGTTGAGGTCTTCTATTTCTTCTAAAGTCAGTGTGGTTTTTCCATACATTCCTAGAAATTTTTCTGTTTCATCTACAATGTTTTGTTGGAATAAAGTTGTTCATAATATCCTCTTATGCTCTCTTTTATTTCTGTGTTGTCACTGGTATTGTCCCCATTTTAATTTTTTATTTTATTTATTTGCATTTCCTCTTCTTTTCTTGGTCATTGTAGCTAAGAGTTTGTCAATTTTGTTAATCTTCTCAAAGAACCAACTTTTGGTTTTGTCAATTCTCTCTGTTTTTTCCTTCTCAATATAATTTGTTTCAGCTCTGATCTTTGTTATTTCATTCCTTCTATTTGCTTTGGGAATAATTTGCTGTTCTTTTTCTAGTTCCTCCATCTGTGTAGTTAGGTCATTGATTTTAGCTGTTTCTTCTTCTTTTAATGTAAACATTGATGACTATAAATTTCTCTCTCAGCACTGCCTTCACTGCATCCCATAGGTACTGATAAATTGTGTTCTCATTTTCATTCTTCTCGAGCTATTTATTGATTTCTCTCACAATTTTTTCTTTGACTTCTTGATTAAGAGTATATTGCTTAATTTCCATATATTTGTGAATTTTCTGTTTTTCCACCTGTTGTGGAAAGAGTCCAGCTCAAGGTTACTTCTTTACCAAACTCTGTTGCCATGTGTTGAAGCAAGATGTTGGGCTATGTCTGTGAAGGTTCAGCCTTCCTCTTCCCTCTAAAGGCTCTGTAGGCCCACCTTCTTCCAATCTCAGCTTTAGACTGGCATAGGGCTTGTCTCTCTTCCCAGGGCTCATTTCTCTCTGAGCTCAGCTGCTCTGTTCTCTTCACAAGGTCAGCTGTAACTATCAGGTGAATGGCTCATCTTTCTTCCTGGGGCTTCTGCCATGTCTATGGAGCTGTCTCTCTTCCTCTGTGTATCTTCTTTATGTATCTACTACTGTGTTGTCTTTGAGCATCCGTTTATATCACCCACCAAGGGAGCGGGACTCAATCCTGCATGCCCTAATAACATGGTTGAATCAAAGCCCTAATCTTAATTTAATCAAGTAAATGTAAAGCCTTTGAATTTAACACAGTTAAAGGGTATCACATCCAGAGAAACAGACCAGTTTACAAACATAATCAAGATCTCTTTCTGGATTCATAAATAACATCAAACTGCCACACTCCACCCTCTGAGTCCAAAAAGATATTACAATATTCAAAAAAACTTTAAATCTGTAACAATGCTAAGTACAAAATCATATATCAATCAGTTTAAAGAAATACAGTTTGTCTTGGGGCAAATTTCCACCTGGCTGTAGACCTCTGAAACTTACAAAACAATTTCTTTGCTCCAAATATATAAAGGGACAGAGAACGGAGAATTTTGGGCATAAACATGAGTCAAATTTTCCTACAGTTCTGTAAACCTGCAGGACATACTTCATTAGATTTCAAAGTCTGAGAGTCATTCTTAAGATGATGGTTTCTTCTCACTGGGGCCTCATGGGTACCCACCCTTTCCACAGGCTTGCCCAATGGCCATTTTCTTGGTTCCACCCTCATCAAACATCTGGGTAGTGACCAAGCTCCAGACCTCACCTTCCAAGGGCATTGGGGTGATGGCCACACTTTCCCCGACCTATGGGGGGAAAGTCTACCCCTCTCAGAGCACTGCAGTGTTGATCTCACTCTCCTCAACCCTTGAGGAATGTGCTCCACCCTCTCTGTAGCTTGAGGCAGCAAAACTTTCCCCTGCAGGATGAAATATCCACACTCTTCAAATATCAGGGCAAACTCACCCTCTCCATACACATAGATAGGGTCCTTCTCTTGGCCCAAGAAGATGTCTTAATTCCAGACCTTAACTTCCATGGTTTTCCTCTTAAAGCCATTTTCCCTTCCATCTCTCCCCTCCATGTCCCTTTTAGTCCAGGCTGACAATAGTTTTGTTCATACATCTTTCTCAAAGCTTGTTGGTTTAGCATGCAAGAAGCAGGGTTCTAAGCCATCAGACAGTAAAATTTTCCACAAGTCTTTCCTGGATAGCTGCATTTTCAATCCTGACTTACAAGTTCCAAGTTTAGTTAATTCCTCAAATGGGGCACTATTTTCTGGGGCCTTGATTTCCAGAGGCTTGGGATTTCTGGAGTCAGTTTCTGTTTTCTTTTTGCCCAACAATTCAGTTCTCAGCTTATCTCTTTCCTCTAACATTTTGTTATAAGCTGCAAGGAGAAGCCAGGCTGCATTTTTCACATTTAGTTTGGAAATCTCCTTGGCTAAATGTCTAACCTTGCAGTTTTCAAATTCTGCCTTCCATACAATACCAGGAGTCAATCTTTCTAAGTTCTCTGCAGCTTTAAAACACAGATTGCCTTTCCTCTGGTTTCCAATAATAGTTTTATCATTTACTACTAAGGCCTCATCAAAAGTCTCTTTAGTGTCCATATTCCTACCAACAGCCTCTTCAAAGCAGTCTAGGCCTTTTCTATCAAACATCTCACAATTCCTCCAAAAAATACATCTTACCCATTTATAAAACCATTCCAGCATTTTGGAAATTGCAAAAGCACCACCCCACTCTCTGGTACCAAATTGTGTATTACTCAGTCTTAGGGGAGCTGATGCAAGTACCAGAAATCTGTTAGCTTTTATAAAGGATATTTATTTGGGGTAAAAGCTCACAGTTACAAGGCACTAAAGTGTCCAACTCAAGGTTACTTCCATATCAAACTCTGTTGCCACATGTTGAAGATGACAGGGGACATCTGTGAGGGTTCAGGCTTCCTCTTCCCTCTTAAGGCTCTGCAGGTCCAGCTTCTTTCAATCTCAGCTGTAAGTTGGCATAGGACTCATCTCTCTTCCTGGGGCTCATTTTTCTCCAGGACAGTCTACTCTGTTCTCTTTACAAGGTCATCTGTAAACTATCAGGCGAATGGCTCATCTCTCTTCCCAGGGCCTCTGCCATGTCTATAGAGCTGTCTCTCCTCCTCTGTATATCTTCCCTGTGTATCTATCTCTGTGCATCTCCTTAATTGAGTGTCCATATATATAGCCCACAAAGAACGCAGGGACTCAAACTGAATTACACTTTACTGATGTGGTCAAATCAAGCCCTAATCTTAAAATAATTTTATCAAAGACATCTCAGCTGAATCTAATATAATCAAAGAAAATCATGCTCAGAGGAGCAGACCAGTTTACAAACAGAATTGCTCTTTTTGGAATTCATAAATAATATCAAACTGTTACAGCTCTAATAATAGTTTTGCTTTAAAGTCTATTTCATCTGATATAAGTATAGCTAGTCCAGCTCTTTTTTTTTTTTTTTT
>JAQZBX010093309.1:0-12168 GCA_029593785.1 Cabassous unicinctus
CTCTGCTGTGTATCACCATGCTTCAATTTTGCAATGATTCGTGATGAAACCAGAGATGATCGAAAGACTAAGAATAAGATCTTCCATTGCAAGAGCTTATACTTAGTCTTTGGACCATCTCAGTTTCATTATTGATATGGATGCAGTGGCCACTGGAGTTTCTGAGGGGAGGGAGAGGGAAACACATGTGTAATATAGATGCATTTTTGGACTTGGGAATTGTCCCAAATGACATTGCAATGACAGATACAGGCCATTATATATCTGGCTATAACTACAAGAATGTGTGGGAGAGAGTGTAAACTACAATGTAAACTATGGTCCATGCTTAGTGGCAAAGCTCCAAATCATGTTCATCAATTGTAACAAATGTATCACACTAGTGAAAGACCTGGGAATATGGGAATCCCCTATATTTTTAATGTAACATTTATGTAATCTAAGTATCTTTTGAAAATAAATTAAAAAGTATTTTTTTTTAAAAGTAAGAATAACTCTTCCAAATTTGCTCACTATTCTTACCAATTAACTAATTTTTCATTTCTTTTTTTAACATTTTAGAGATCATTTTATATCATAATTGAAATATATTACATCATAGATGAAATATCCATATTATATCCTACAAAGAATTTAAGCCAGAGTGTTAATTAAATGACAAAAGTATAACATTTTTTTTCATGATTTGGTCTATCATCTTATGTAAAGAGAAACATTATCCTTATTTGGTCGTAATACAATTTTTGTGATTACCTCACCAACACAGGATAACCATTGACCAAAATTTTTTTGGCTGCTAACGTTAATAACACCACACACACACATACACACACAAACACCAAAAGCATATGAAAGAGTTTATTGTTCTCAAAATGAGGTTTTTGTTTAAGAGTATGGTGGCTTTCAAAAAGATTTGAAAATGGCTTGTGAAAGAGCAGGGAAAAAGACAGGATTGGGGAAGAGGGAGATGAAGTTAAATAAATGTCAGCAATTCCAAGCAATTTAATAAAATTCACTCCTGATGTGTAACTGATGACTGAAATATACCTTGCTTTATTTAACTGAAATTGAACTTGTCTAAGCAAGCTCTTGTGACCTTCGATGAAGCCTGTAGTCTGAGGCCAGTAAAAGCGGTGGACATTCTGTTTAATGCCTTGTTCAATAGTGAAGCATTGTGTATTCTGAGAAGGGAAATATGTTTCTTTGTCACTATTAATGATGATTGAAATTCTGAAGGGAATAATGAGTGTTATGGTAAAGTCTAGTTTTGTGACTTTAGTAAGTGTAGAGATAAATGTATGGTGTTGATTTATATTTTGGGTATCTGTGGCACTTTGAGATTGTTTTTGAATTCCGAAAAGGGATATTGGATTATGTTTGTAAACTGGTCTGTTCCTCTGGGCATATTAGATTGTGTTAGATTCAGAGGTTTTACTTTTACTTGATTAAATTAAGATTGGGCATTTGATTCGGTCACACCAGTAAGACGTTGATTTCCTGCCCCCTTGGTGGGTAAGGAATAACAAAGAAAATTACATGGCAGAAGAGAGAGCTTTAGTTTCTGATGCTGGAGCCCCAGGAAGTAAATACACAGGAGAAGAACACAGAGGAATAGAGACAGCTCCTTAGACACAGCAGAGGCCCAGGAAGAGAATGAGCCTCATATCATATAGCTGCAGCTGAACCCAAAGAGAAATGAGCCCTGGGAGAGAGACAAGACTTCTCCCAGGCTACAGCTGAGATTGGAAGAAGGTAGGATCATGGTGACTTAAGAGGAAGAGGAGGCTGAACCCTCGCAGACTTTGCCCACCATCTTGCTCAATATGTCGCAAATGACTTTGGGTGAGAAAGTACCTTATGGTACCTTATGTTGGATTCTTTAGAGCCTGGTAGCTGTAAACTTCTACCCCAAATAAATACCTTTTATAAAGACCAATATTTTTCTGGTACTTTGCATCAGCATCCCTCTGGCTGATTAATACAGGATCTGTGAAGCAAGTGATTCCAAGAATTATTTATCCTAAAGAAGGTAAAATTAGAAAAGTAGTTGTCTGTAAAACATACAGGACTGTATGTTGGCCAAGGAATCAAGTGTTAACATGCTTACCTAAAGTTCAACCATTTGTACTGATCTTTGCATTCTATCATTTATCAGGGACATACTGTTCAAAGGATGAAAAGCAGGAACTATCCTCTGTGCTCAATCACATATAATGGTGACAATATCATCCATAAAGTTTCCAAATCCCATTGTTTTTTACTCAGTTGATCTTAAAGGGCTCCTGAAGTCCTAAAGAGGTCTAGGAGAAAGGTGACCTCCCCAAACACTATGGCATCTTGTAAGGGACTGAGGAAAGGAAAGGTTACCACCTCCTGCAGACACAGTAAGACAAAAGGCCCAGGTTTGCCTCAGCCCTCTGGTAAGTAGGCTTTAGTGGCTATACTAAGCTTACAGAGTACTGCTTCCAAGCAGTTGTTAGAGAGGGTCACTGACCCTGGTTTTGTGAATGCCACTGTTTCAAGTATATGGCCATTAATTTCCCCTGTGATGGCATAAAGATGACACTAGGAAGGCTGCTTGTACATAAGAAACCCATGGGCAACATATGGGTGTTGAGATATTAAATGGGTATACCACTGTCTTAGTTTGTTAGGCTGCTATGACAAATAGCACACAATAGTTTGGCTTAAAGAACAGAAATTTACTGGCTCATGGCTTTAGAGGTCAGAAGTTCAAAATCAAGACATATGGAAGACCATACATTTTATCCAAATCTCTTTCGTGTTTGGATGCTGCCTTGCTATACACCTTGGGGTTCCATGGCTTGTGCTCTGAATTGTGTCTCATGGCAATCTCTCCCTGCTTGTGTCTGCTCTCTAGTTTCCACTGACTTTCATCTTCTTCCTGTGAGGCCCGCTCTAACAAAATGCATTCAAATTTCTTCTTCTTATAAAGGAATCCATTAATATAGATTAAGACCCACTGTGGTTCAGATGGGTCATGCCTTAATTAAAAATAACAAGTTCTAAAGGTCCTCTTTACAATGGGTTCACACTCATTAATTAAGATGAATAATATGTCTTTTTGGGGGTTATGTAATTCAATCTATCACATCAGTTAAAGGTGTATTGTGCCCCTTCAGAGGAGAAAGCATTGTGAGTCTAAAAAGTCTGAACAGAATATATTAGCTAAATCTCTAATAACATCATACTTACAAGTTACTTATTGGATGAATTCAGTAATTTTAATAACATTAGATATGGGGGCCTTGTAAGTAAGAACATGGCATTAAGGCATCAGTATCTGTCCAAGAGGCAGCATTCATTCTTTCCAAGTTGAAGAACAAGGTCAATTTTTCCTATTGTTAGAGAAGAAGTGGAGATGAACATCCTTTCCATAAATAGGCTTTGTATAATAGGTTTCAATACTTGAATATCCTGTTTTAATTTCCATTGGGATATATTGGTGATGTTAAATGATAGAATGGTCCACCTCACTTGAACAAGTTGCTTTAAAGTGTCAGAGAATTACTTTAATTTTAATTATTACTCACTAGGTCAGAGTACCAATGTTCACTATGGAGTATTTAGGGGATCCAGTGCTATGGGCATGGATGGTTTAGTCTAGGAAATAGTTCCTATGACTAAGATGAGACATATATCTTTGTCCTTTATTTTATGTTCAGTAACTCTCATAAGATTATAATGAGTACCTTGTTTAATTTTAGTGAGATACCAGGTTATCTATGTAATTTGAAAGCCAGCAGTGACTAAGATCATTTGTTATGTTTCAGCAACTTTTAAAGTTAATTCAGAATATATGTTGTAGAAGCACAATAGTCTGTCCACATTGTTTTATCTTTCTGTTGCATGAAATATTTTAATAAATTTTGGATTTCCATTGGATCAGATTGCGGACCTTTGCTTCTGTTTTGTTTCCTCCCTCTGTATCCAGCTTTCTCTCTTCTTTCTCTTCTTTCCTTCCTGTTTGTATATACTGTGGAGGAGCAGTTCCCTCTTCCCAGGTCATAATTACAATTTTCTTTTTACAGAGGGCCTCAAATCAGTATCTTCAGGATTAGAGGCCTCTCTACACGATAATGGTTGATTTAAACAAGTGGCTGTGCCACGATGATTCTATGGATGCTGTTCTCTATAGCTCTGAGGATTAAGATCTTTGTTGCAAAGGAAGCATATGCAGCATCAACAGCAAAAAAAAAAAAAAGTGTTTTGTAGTGTCCTATTAAATCATCTGCTCTTTGGGGTCCAGAGTTGAGCATGTGACATAATGACTTCTTTTCTTTCTCTCTAATGACTACCTTCTCATTATCTAATGACCTTACTTTCAGGAGAAACCACTGAATGGGTCAATATATCAAACAAAGTACACATCTTCTACTAAGCACTCTAGAGAATGAGGGCCAGTGTCTGGTTAAGACACACAATCAATACTCACAATAAAATAGTCATACCCCAGAGCTTTAAATCAGTCATGATCATGTTGGAATTTAGACAAACATTTTTATTCTAAGATGCATATATATATATGGGATGAGAAACTTGACTGGGAGACTCTTTAATCCTATACATCTGTCCCTATATGCCAATTATCTAAGCTTCTGGTTTAGTTGGTTAGATGTACAACACAGGCTTGATAGAAGTCAGCAAATTCAGCACAAAGAAGTACAGCTCAAAGTGCCTGCTCACCAGCAGATAGAGCCAATGAACAAGCCAAAGTAAAAGAAGTCCCTTGTGGTGGCGATCAATAAGACCACCTTGCTCACAGGGACAACTGTTGTAGGCTCTTCAAAGAAGCAGGATGGTTGAATACTTGAGGAAATAAGGTTCAGATATCAAGACTGATGAGGTCACACATACATAAGAGGACATAAAAATGCTCCTTACTCAGATAATGAGGCTTCCTTGTCATTTTTATGGTGATTGTGGTGTTTCTTAGCTTGCCAGGGCTGCTATAATACATAACAAAATAAGGGTTGATTTAAACAGTAGAAAAAAAATTTTTTTTGAAATAAAGACACTGGAATAAGTAAGTGTATGGTATTGGAGTATATAAGTCCAACATCAAGGATTTGTCAAGACATGATTTCTGGCAGAGCCTGTAGCATTCCAGCAATCCTATGTGATATGTTGGTCTCACACTCCTTGTATCTTCTCTTCTAATTTCCTCTGAGTTTTGACTTCTACTTCTATGTCAAGTTTTCTTTGCTTATATGTACTCTATTAAGTAGGAGTCTCCAGAGAATTGGAACCAGCAAAATGGCAACATTACAAAATATTTTAATATTTTGGCTCATATGACCAAGGGGATTAGAAAATCCAAATTTTATAGGGCAGGCCATAATTTGGATAATTGTTGATGATGTTGAATTCTTAAGTAGAAGCCACAGGTTTAAACTCCTATGAAGGTGAAAATGAATTTTCCAGGAGAAGTTGACTGGCTGAAGTAAAGAGAAGAATTCTTCTTCCTGTTTGCTGGAATCCTCACTTCTCCTTTTAAGGACACCAACTTATTGAATGAGGAAAGTCCTCTTATTGCTAAAAGCAATATACTTTGTAGATAAAATCAACCATAGATTCCAGCAAATGACCGATGGTTTAAATCCATGAAATTCCCACACAGTTGAAATAAGACCAGTGTTTTCTTGATAAAACAACTGGACACCATTACTTAGCCAAATTGATGACTTCAGCTATATTGAATTAAAGAAATCATCTAAGCACATTTACCTTAATGTTTTCCACATGATTGATTTAAAATATTATACACAAAATAAGAAAAATATATGATGACTGCAATGATGCAATGATGTTATGCTTCTTTATGGTCTACTAATTTGTGCAGTAATCAATGTGATACTGATTTGTGGTTATAAAGCATAAAAAATGCAAAACAAAATTCTAGGAAAGCACATGAAAACAGATATTATGTTGTAATGGCTAATAATGTCTTCATAATTTAGACAAGTGAAATATTTGATGATATCTGCCTTTTAAAGTTTGAATTCTGAAAATTAATACTTTAAGTGTTGGTTTCCAAATATAGTTATAAATCACAGCCATAAGTGTGATTGCAAGTTATAAATCACAGCCATATGTGTGATCACGGGGAACGCGAAAGAAGGAATAAATAATGAGAGTGCTATTTCTCAAAAGGCAGACTAAGAGTTACCAAGCATTGGGTTCACTGCCCAATGTGCGCTGAAGTGAATACTGTGACACCAAGATTTGAGGAAAGGAGTTTAACTGTGAGGTTGACCAGAAAGGAGGCAGGAAGCAAGCTAACACCTGTCTGCGCAATCTGAGAATCATGGGAGTTTTACAGAATGGGAAAGACGTGAATGGGGACTGTGATGTGGATTTGTTGTGGCGCATTCTGATTGGTGGCTTATAGTTATCCATGTATAGTAGAAATATGTTCATAGATTAGGTCTTCTTTTTGAGGGACCCCTCGCAGTATTCTTCCCAATTCTAATTGATGTCATCAAGAAATTTGTTCAAAAAACAAGTAGTAAATCTTTTTACTGAGACTTGAACATTCAAATATCATGAAGTCATCTTAAAAGTCCGCACTCTTAGATAGAATTTGTTTATTTTCACCACTTTTGATTTTGGGTAACTCTGTTTCTACAAATTCTTGTTACAAGAACATAGTTTTATTTTTTGTGTTTTGTTTTTTAATAGAGGGAAATGACAACGAACACAGAATTTTAATGAAAATAAGGAAAAGTATACTGATGTTATACTATATGATTTTGTGTATACATGTAGTTCTTACGGATGAATTCTATGTGGAAAAAGTGGATGAACACTATACAAAATAGTAATCTTATAAATGTAGAGTTTTTTATTAAAACCTTCTTATAGGAAAAGTTCTACGTCATTCTGTGATTGAGCATACATGCTTAATTCACAACTTTCTGTATCACACAAACATTATAAAATATATATTTTTTAAAGAATGTATCAATAACAACATTGGAAAACAATTGAGGTTATCATTAATACATCAAATATTTTTGAGAACTACATAAAATATGGAAAGCCTATGGGTTTGAAAGTCCAGAAAAAATAAGATAGGAAAATAAATATCAGGATATCAAAGGCAAAACAGATTCTTCCAAAAGGGATTTCAGTTGAGCTCCAGGCTTGGAATCAGGAAATTCAAGGGAACAATGGGAAATGAAGCAACCAACAGTTTAGTTAATTAAAGATGTTTCCTGCTGAACTTATTGAGGCAAGAGGGAAAAATGAAAATCACACTTAAAGTAACTTCAGAAATGGGCCAAAAAAACATAAGCAAATAATTTATAATGTTAGATGATGGAATTCACAATGAAGGCATAAAATCTATGCCCCAAATAGTTTGGTACCATGTTCATAAAGAAAAAGTACAAGATCTACAAGTAAGAATAGGAGCATCCCATGAGTAAGAGCCTTCACTTGACAGAAGAACTAATTTTAGTAGACTTGGTTTATGCACTGAAAGAAATAACTTTTCAGGATTGCTTTTGACAAATTTTATTTACCTAGTGAGTGTATTTAGGTCTAGGTGTAGAATACTTGAATGATTGAACAAATTTGGGGCAAAATATAACAGATGCATCACTTTTGTTATTGCTAAACTACTATACCAATGACCATGTGTTCTAATGATTTTCTGAAAAAGAAAAAAAATAGAAGTACATTTTGTTTAGAGAGTTATTTTTCACATATTTTGTTAATAGGTTTAATGAAAGTCTTACCTACATTAAAAGTTAATATGTTAAGTAAGACTCTAGCCCAGGAAAATTTATATTTGCATAATTATAAACAAACTCAAATTTTCACTTTTTGAATTAAGTAATAACTTATCATCATTTTAGAAGAGATTCTGACTGACAAAGTTGTCACCTGACTAAGTTATGAATTGAACAGAAAATGGAAAATATAGAATTTGAGAAATGGAGAACATACTTACAAATATATAATCCCATGTGGAAGCAATTTGACGACTAAAATCCAAATGCTCTCTTGTGTTACTTTAGCTGGGAGTTAATGTTTTAGGCTTTACTTCTGGAGACTATAATAGGCTTTCCATTGTGCTTCTGCCTTTGATTTTATCACACCTCATCCCTTTACATGGTATATAGGAGTAAATTGGGAAGATGGTTCTGTTAGTGAGATGGTATTATTATGGGAATAAATATAACAGAAAACCATATGCTTAAAGCAAGGGGAAGCCCAGATAGAAAGCTGACATCGCCCCAGCTGCTGGGAGAAGGTATGTCCAGCTCATAAGCAAAGAATCCAATAAGTCCTGCAACTTGTGATCCTGTAAAGTGTTGGTAACATGGAGAGAAATCTGAGTGCCCTAATCAATGGTAAAAGCTCTGTGGGCAGATCCAACCAGCAGTCGATCCATCTAAAATGACAGTCTGATGTTCAGGTAGTACTGCAGTGGGATCCTTGTTTTCCAATTCAGGGCATTGGTTACAGTGATTCAGGCAAATCAAAGTGACAAATTTGCACATTTTGCTGATTAATTAAGTAAAGTTTCAACTTCATAAGAGGGGGACTGCTCAATTTGTTAATGAGAATCAAGAAACAAGAAAGGGGTAAGCTGTATGTTATATGAATGAGAATTGGTGAGTGTATTAGTCAGCCAAAGGGGTGCTGATGCAATATACCAGAAATCGTTTGGTTTTAATAAAGGGCATTTATTTGGGGGTAGAAGCTTACAGTTACCAGGTCATAAAATATAAGTTTCCTCACCAAAGTCTTGTCACATGTCAGAGCAAGATGGCTGCCATGTCTGCCAGGGTTCAGGCTTCCTAGATTCCTCCCTTCCTGGGGTTCAATTCTCTCTGGGCTCAGCACCTCTGTTTTCTCCACAAGGTAAGCTATAGACAATGAGGCTCTCTAGGCTTTGCCTATCTCCACAAGGCCAGCTGTAGACTATCAGGTGACCTGCTCTGCCTCTCTCCCAGGGCTTCTGCCCTGTCTAAGGAACCATTTCTATTCCTCTGTGTTCTTCTCCTGTGTGTTCGTTTCCTGGGCTCCAGCTCAAAATGCCAGCATTAAAAACTCCAACTCTGTCCTTTGCCATGCCTTTTATCTGGGAGTCCCCACCCACCAAGGGGCAGGGACTCAGCACCCTACTGACGTGGCCCAATCAAAGCCCTAATCATAATTTAATCACACCCAGGGACAGACCAGTTTACAAACATAACCCAATATCTATTTTTTGAATTCATGAACCATATCAAACTGCTACACTGAGACAGAAAGCACATGAAATGTAAAAGACTCTCTCAAATTGCACAATCCAAGGCCAAACATGTAATATATGTTTCACAAAAACATCCAGCTAACAACATATCTTACTTAGCTCTAAATAACTATTGGGAATGAAAAAGGTGTTGAAAAATCTTCATCTTTTCACTTTCCAGAGAGATGAGTTTTATAAATATCCTTTCCTAAATGATCAGAAATTTAATAATTTTTTTCTCAAACTTGTCACATGTGATTCTTATAGTATAATCATTAACATGTCTCTGGAGAGAGATGGCACTGATGAGTGTACCTTGAAGTTAATTTGAACAATTTTAATTGTTATCCTTGGGAACCGATTTTTTGAGTATTAAACTTCAGAGATGTGTATAATGTAAACAACAGCACTGAGGGAATAGCAGTCTTAGAATTATTTTTACTTTTCTATTGTATCATTTTTATTTTATCCTGAAATAAATACCCCTCCAAAGTATATGTAAACATCTGAAGAAGTAGAAATAAGCAAGGGGAATGGAAAAAAAGTTATAAAATATATCATTTCAATTTTTTTATTTGTTAAGAAAAAGTACATTGTGTCCTTATTTTTGGTAAGGACAGTAGACAGGCATAAGAGGAAGATACAATGAAAACTGAAAGACTGTCTTTCAACATAAAACTCATAAAATTGCTTATATGCCAAAACTCCTTAAAGTGTTCCACAGTAGAAGACAAAGCAAGCAGAATTTTTGAACTGTTTTATTATGTCTACATGTTCCTATATGAGGCCTGGTACATTGTTTTCATCATTGAGCCATTTTATTCTCATTTTTATTTTCCTCTTACAGTATTTTTTATGGATGCTGAATTATTTTTTCCTTAGAATTATCTGTTTTACATCCTCCTGGGTTTGCCATATCAGGCAATTCTATAGGTGTGGAGAAGTCAACAGAATATTATTTGTTGATTCAAGAAGGGATAGTATTTTTCTCAATTAAGAAGAGCATATTTGCTGACTTTTTCTAATATTTATTCAGTAAGTTTTAGTGTTTCAGAAACTTTTATTTCCACCACTTAGCTTCTAGTAGAAATATTTTCCAAAGTACGGCAGATAGACATTAAGGTAGTCCCTACAATTCCCAATGCTTTGTGTTCATGTCCCTGTATATTCTTCCCATGAGTGTGGAGATGACCTTTGATTAACTTCTAACTAAGAGAATATGGCAAAGATGTGATGTCACTCTCATGGTTACATTACCTCATATAAGACTATTGCTAACAGACTAGCTCCAGAGTCTCTCCTTTTATGTTACTGTCTTTCAAGAAGCAAATTTCTAGGAATTCTGCAGTAAAAAGTAAACTAATTCAGAGTAAGTTTAATGAGTAACATCCTGAGTAAACTTGAGTGGACCCATCCCTAGTTGAGCTTTCAGATGAGAATCCAACCGTTCTAATACCTGGATTGCAGCTTTGCAGAACACCCACATAAGCTATAGATACCATGAGATAATAAATGTGAGCTATTTCAAGGTGCTTAATGTGTAGTAATGTATTGTCCACTATATCACACTAATACACAGTGTACCTTTCTCAACCTCAGAAATGATATTTTTCAGAAAGCCAGTAAAGATATTATAAATTTTCCAATCTCTTTCTTTGGACTCCCTTGTAATCTATAATCTGATGCACCAAATTCATTATTTTTTCCTTTAATGACTTATATTGGGAAGTGAATGCTCATTTATCTTATCACTTTTAATTGTTTTTTTCCCTTGTCATATCTAAAACAATCAGCTTCCCTGCACTCCATAAAATTCCTACATTACTCTTTGTTTTGATGTTGTCTTGGAGATGACTTCATAATCTAATTATTTGGAGGGTTTAGTCTCCCTTTTAATATATTATTTTTGGAGGTGTGTAGAAAAATCTGAATGTAGGTATTTACAATTTTCGTAAAAGAACATGGAACTTAGAAAAGTGAATTTTTCTGTCCATCTCTCCAAGTAGAAGATGGTAGAAAATAAGTCAATGAGCAAATGCATCATCTGGCACAGACTCTCCCTTTGATGCTCACACTAATAGAAAAACTTCTACACATATGAAGTATGATAAGAAACCAATAGAGAAACAACAGTTAATACCTAACACAAAGGCACTCTCTCTCAAACAATCAAAGGCAAATTCAGTCTCTTCACCAAGGGAAAACCAAAGTGTTGTCAGTTTTATTCTTCTTTGGATAATATTCTTTACTCTTGTAGTTCAGTAAAAATCTCTCTTTAATATCTTGCAAGATGATATTTAAATTATAAAGTTAGCACCAACAACATTTCTGGTGTAAAATGTTTGGGAAAATGTGCAGGGACAATAAAGCAAGGAAAATACATGGATAGTTATTTTGTTATTTTCTGTAGTTTTTCATAAAGCCATTATTTATAAAGTACATTATTCAGAATAGACTATGATGTGCTATATTATAATACAACATCAAAATTTCTATGACTTGCAACAAATTTATTTCTCACTCCCAATACTTGTTATATACAAATTGACAGAAGACTTACCTCCACATCTTGCTCCTTCTGATATCCAAAAAATTATCATTTAAGTTATCTTCAGTAAACTGCAGGAAGAAGATAAGATGGGGAATGTTTCAATCCAACTTTGAAGGGCACAGGTTGGGGCAGCTGTGCCTAGAACACACTAGACAAATGGTTAGACATGAGCTTTATTGGGATTTACAAACAGGAGAGAATTTTCTTCAATGGCAGCTGGTCGAAGAAAGAAGTTAGCGCTTCCCAAAGAGGTGAGAAAAGGAGGGGGGATATAAGGGGTCTCAGGACAAAGACATTCCTTAGGGTATGAAAACAGATTTTCTGCAAAAGTTACATGAGGTGCACAAAC
>JAQZBX010093310.1:0-12182 GCA_029593785.1 Cabassous unicinctus
AGGAGACTCCAGAGGGGGTTCCAAGAGCACGTGGGGCACGGGCTCTTTGGCTCTGGGGGGTCCCCACGGCCTTCCCTAGACCATCTTGTCCGTGAGGAACCCCCCCCGTGGCCGCCAGCGTGCCCTTCCCTCCCCCGCACCTCCCGGCCGCCCCCTTCCATGCTGCCCCCGGGGAGCAGGGAGGCTTGGGCAGCAAGGCCTGTGCCAGCGCCCCGGGCCCCCGACGCACGTGGCGGTTCTGGAGAGCAAGTAGACGGAAATACACTCTTTCCCGCAGGAAGCTGGGCCAGAATTAGTTTTCCCTCCCTTGCCAAGTTGGGAAGCCGAGAGCCTGGTGCTACTGAGAAAAGTAGCTCAGTTTACAGCTGACCACGTGACTCCAGGTGTGCGAGGGCGGGAGAGCGCGGGGCTGAGGGAGCCCCAGCAGGGGCACGGGGCTCTGGGCCACGCGGCACACCCCGGCAGGACCACTGCGGCCGAGCTCAGCAGTCATCTGCTGTGCTTCAGTAAACGAACCGTCATCCTGGAAGCCCGAAGCGAATTCCCAAAATGGGCTTTAATTATCGAAGTAGGTTGGCGATACATTTGCATTTTAATTAAGATTAATGAATCATACATGATTCATTAGGCCCTTCCTTGCTGTTGGCAGAGGAGTGGGGAGGGGAGACAGCCTCCACCCAGAAGAGGGGCTGCCCGTGCTGAAAGCGTGTCAGATGGGGGAGGCACTCACGGAGCCAGAGGCGGGCGGGGGGCCCTCAGCACAGCCCCCACTGGGCGCCAGCAGGGGGGTGTCCCCACCATCACACACTGTGGCCAGTCCCCCGCCGGGTGACCTGGGAGCGTTTGTTGTTCCAAGAAAGGGGGTACAGGGTGCAGCTTTAAGCAAACGCATCCCCGTGGGACGTTAGGAAATGTGACTTTTTAAAAGGTTGTGTGGTTAAGTGAGTCTGAGAAATACTGGGTTCAACAAAGGTAAGCAGAGTCATGGTGTTCTCATTGCAGGACTCCTCAGAGTCTTCATACGCTAACGCGCACGGTGAATCTCCAGATTTATTGGCGCGCAGAAGAAATCCGCTTGTGGGATTGGTGCAGTATCCCCAGCCCAGGGAGCAGTGATCCAGGAAAAGCGCTCCGGTGTGGGGTGACCCGAGCAGGGAGAGAAGGCCCAGTTACCCAAGGGGCACGGCCGTGGCCTTCCCATCAGACACCTGCCTGCCTGGCTGGTCCAAGGGCTGCGTCCTGCCTCGGGCCTGCTTGTGGTGCCATCCCGAGAGGCAGAGTGCGGAAATGCCTGCGGACTGTCTCCTGGAAAGGCGCCTGAGGCCTGCCCTGCCTGGGGAGGGGGGGAAGAATATTAACAGCCTCCCCAAAGCAATTAAAATGGCCACATACATCAAAAAGGGCTTCTTAGGAGGTAGGAATGCAAAGTCAACTGCGCTTGATAAACATCGTAAAATACAAAGAGCCATTATAATCTGCTTAATGATTCAGGGACTGAGGAGACAGCTCGAGAGCTGGTCTTTATGGATCTGAAAATGCGGGGAGGGCTGGGGGAGGTTTCCGTTGGCTCTGTTTTCCGAGGCTGGTTATTCATTTTCCCATAGGCCTGGATATTGATTGCGCGGATCAAAAGGCGTGGGCGTGGGGCTGGGACCCGGCTCTCGGGGTTGAGCGGTTTGGGGGAACCCAGCTCAGGGCCTGGCCGCAGCCCTGCCCTGGGCAGCTCCAGGCTCCCGGCCCCTGGTCCAGGCCAAGGGAGGAGGCAAAGGGGTCCCAGGCCGAGGAAGGAGGTGGGGAGGGGCTGGGAGGGACACTGAGGGCCAGAGGATGTAGGACAGAGCGTTCTGGGAGACGGCGGTGCAGGGGACGTGGGGGGTGCGCCGTGAGGGGCTGGGGGCGAGGCCAGCAGAGATCCCGGCAGAGAGCCTGGAGCGGGGCTGCTGCCCGCTGCCTGCACCCGCTTCAGCAACTTGCCTGTCTCCCTGGAGGTGGGGGTGCAGACGCCCACGTTTCTGGAAGGTGACGACACTTCTGCTGACATTCACTGCTCTGCAAGCGACAGAGCCAGCCTCGGAGCCTAAACAAGCCAAAAGGAAAGGAGACGCGACCCAGGAAGAGCTGCGCGGCTGCTGCACCGCAGGGTTCACCCTGGGCCGTCTCCGTCCACCCACAGGGCCAGTGCGTCCCAGGCCACTGTGTCCCAGGCCACCGTGCCAGCCGGGTCAGCCTTGAGCCCAGGTGCATGGGAGGGTGGTCCCGGGCCTCGTCCCTCTGGCCAGGCCCAGGCGGAGCCTCTGCCACTCTCCTGGCTGCTGGACCAAAGCCCCCGCAGCCCCGAGGGCGGTTCTGCTGGCCCCCTCCTCCCTCACCCTCCTCAAGGGAAGAGAACCGAGGCCGAGATGCCCGGAGAGGGCCAGCCCCGTGCTGCCAGCCCGCAGCTGACCATGGACCCTGTGGGTGTCCCGGCCGTGGGGCGCGTCCATCCGGTAGGTCCACCGGGCATGTCATAGCCAAGGGCGGCTAGTCACAAAGGCTCTCCCGTTGGACCCAAAACTTCGAGGAGAGTCGTGGCTGGTCCCTCCGGAGAGACGCAAGCCTGGGCCTGGGGGCGAGCACGCACGTCATTCCCTCCACTCTGGTCCCCACTGGACCTTCTAGTGTGGCCCAGGGACCAGCCTCAGGGGCAGCGCCGTCACCTTGGGGCTCGACAGAAATGCAGACCTGCCGGTCAGCTCGGAATCTGCCTTCACACGGACATGCAAGTGCACGGAATTTTGGGAGAGGCGATATTTGGGCGATGAGTCAGCCAGGGCTTTCCTGAGAAACAGAGCAACAGGAGATTTCCATGTCTACACACACACAAACACACACACACAAACACACACACACAGTGTGAAAAGAAAGGAAATAGAACAGAGTTTCTCTGGCTAAGAGATTTCACACGGAGGCAGAGGTCGTCCTGGAGGTGACTCCCAGGTGGTCCCAGCCAGATGTCACAAGCGCCAGGGTCTGCAAAGCCTCCAGCTACAGTGTCCCCAGACCCCAAGGCCAGCCAGACACAAACCAGGAGATAAAGAGCTCAGCTACCTAACCTGGAGCATGATTAGAGACCCCAGACAGCCCCCAGCCACAGCTTGTCCAATCTTCTTTTCTTAAAAACCCTTGTCTGGAAGTGCCAAGGTTGGGACACAGTTTGGGTTGCTGCCTGAATCTGCGCTCCCCGAATTGCAATTCTAAGACCCCAGATAAATGCCTGTGTAGCCTGAGGCTCAGTTTATTTCTCGGTGGACAGTAGATGCAGAGCTGTGCACGCCTGGGAGGTGGAAAATCCCTGGAGGGCTGATGTTGAGGTTTTTAGTCAGTTTGGGGAAACCGGGGAGGGTGGAGGGGGTGGTCTCCAGGCAGGATTCCTTCTCTCCCCCAGCTCCTGCAGGGCTCGATTTTAAGGCCCCCGAGGGACTGAGGCCGCTGGGAGGGGCGGCTCCTTCACTCAGAGTCAACCGGCTGTAGCTGCCCCCATCCACGGAGCTCCTCCCCAGGAGCCACGGGGCCGGCATTGGGCCAAACAGCTGGACGCCACGGCCCGCCACACCGGCGTGACACGATCCCTCCAGCCCTCTAATGGGGAGCCCTCTGATGAGGAGCCTTTTAACAGAGCCCCCTAACTGGGGAGCACCTATGGGGGGTCCTCTAACGGAAGGCCCTCTAATGGGGAACAAGCTAATGGGATCCCTCTAACTGGGGGCCCTGCCTGAAGCCCCCCGATGGTCTCTCCTTGCCCCTGTCCCCCACTGGCCTTGGCTACTCAGAGCCCAGTGGACAGTTCTGAACTGTCCCCGCGTGTCCTCCCCTCCAACTGCTCAGCTGTCCTCTGTTGATTTCCCAGTACTGTGGGGATCATGGGGCTCCCAAAGCCACGCCAGCTTGGCCTGCCCACCCACCCCTCCCTCGGGAGCTTCCCTCCGCCTGGCGCCTCCGCTCTCTGCTTCGGATCCTAAGCTCATGAGCCTGACCCCAGGGTCAGGGGCACTTGCCGGGCCACAGGCCCTCCCAGCTGGGCCAGGCCAGAACTGGGGGCAGGAGCTGGAGAAGTGGGCGTGGGGTGCCAGTGGCCAGAGGCAGAGCTGTGGAGGGGTCATGGGTCCCAAGGTGGTTGGCTGGGATGGGCCCAGGGGACTCAGTGGCCAGAGAGGGGCAGGAAGGAGGGAGCTGGCTGGGAGAAGACAGTCCTCACAGTTGGGGAGACCCTGGAAGGGGAGACCGGACCCCACCAGCCTCCTGGTTCTGGCCAGATGGAATGTTGACTACTGTTTCCAGATTTTCCAGTTTTTCAAGAGAAGCTGGAAATCTGGGCTTTTGTGTCAACTCTCCCAGGTGGTCAGTGTGCTGGCCTCTCGGCTCCACCACTCACCAGCTGGGAAGCTTTGGGCAAGTTCCAGAATCTTCCTGACTCCTGGGATTTGGGTTTGAGAAACGTGGTAAATGGTGGCATTTACTGAGATGGAGAAGGTCAATGGAGGAAGTGGTTTGGGGTGGGGATTTAGAGTTCTGGTCAGACATGTCATAGAAGAGATGCCCAAGTTGATGCCCAGGGGCTGAGTGCCCCGTCCAGGGGCTGAGTGCTCCGCCCAGGGGCTGAGTGCTCTGCCTGGGTACTGAATGCCCCGTCCAGGGCTGAGCACTCCATGCATAGAGTCCTGTGCACACATTCTTCCCTGGAGTAAGCTGTGCTAAGCCCACCCCATTAATGAGGCCCCCTGACCCCTCAGCTCTGCCCAGCCCGCTCAGGACCCCTTCCCTTCCCCACCCAGCATCCATCATCCGTCATGCCACACCTCCCAGCCCAGGGCAGCCAAGCTGGACCATGCTGCCCATTGGCCCTGGCCGGTTGTGGCCAAGCTCTCCTGGGCACTGGAATTCCAGGGCCCGTGCCATTGGCTGTGGGAAGCTGCCCAGAAGCTTCCTCCACACTGACCTTCAGTCATTGTCCAGAGCAGCTGCAACGGGAGCCAAGAACGGCCCCTGGATCCTTGGCCGTGGGGACTGCAGAGGCAAGTCCTGATCCCAGGCCCGGGACTGCACCCCCCTCAGCCGCAGGCTCGGGGTGGGGCGGTGCAGATGGTGCCCCTGCCACACCAAGCAGCTCGCACACGCATCTCACACGGAGGCAGCAGCACAGGGGCCAGGCCGCTGGACTTGGCAAATGAAACGCAGAACCGGGGCGTGGTTAGGCCGAAACACTGTCAGTCTATCACCCTCACGCCAAACTCAGCTGGGGGTCCTCCCCCGTGGGGGGCGTGACCTTCCCCTCCTCGGGCTCCGCAGGCGCTCAGGGAACACAGCAGCTCCCAGCACACGACGCGCGTTTGTGAAAAGAGCAGAACAGGGAGCCCGGGTGGGAGTGGGAGGCTCGTGCCACCCCTCCACATTCACCCCTGCACCGGCTGCCGCAGCTGCTCTCCAAGTGGGACTCTGCTGAGAGGAATTAAGCGTGGCCTTCCCATTCCCAGAGCGACTTGGAGAGGGAAGAGATTGTTTTAAACCAGTGCTGCCCCACCCCCACGCCTTCCGCACCTGCCGCCTCTACAGCTCGTGGGTAAGACGCAGCCTCTGGACCCCCACGGCCGGGGCTCAAATCCCCCACGCTCCATCTCCAGCTGTGTGACCATGGGCAAGTCACTCGGACACTCTGTGCCTCAGTTTCCCTATCTGTAAAGCAGGGATAGCGATTGTAACCATCTCATAGGGTATCTGGACGTCGAAGTGAGTTAATTCATGTAAAAATGCTCTCAGCAGTGCCTGTTGTATGCACAGAAAACTCAGTAAAACTCTCACCAGGTGATTGAGACTGGGGACCTGAGAGCTGAACTTTTGAAATCTTGCATGTCTGAAAATACCTTTACGCTCCCCCCTACTTGGCAGATAGCAATTGCATAGAATTCTAGGGTGCAAACCATTCTTCCCTCAGTACTTTGAAGGCTCGCTCCGTTTCCTTCCAGTGTACGGCACTGCTGCCCTGATGCTGGGTCTTTTTTTTCTTTCCAATAATAATTTTTTAAAATTTTTTGAAGATACTTAGATTACATAAATGTTACATACAAAAAAATAGGGATTCCCATATGCCCCACTCCCCACCCTCCCACATGAACATCCTTCATTAGTGTGGCACATTCATTGCAATGGATAAACGCATCCTGGGGCTTTGCACTGAGCATGGACCACAGTTCACACTGTAGTCTATATCTACACTCTCTCCACACAGTTCTGCAGGTTATTTGATGATACAAAATGTCATTGCAGTGACTTTCAGGACGATTCCCAAGTCCCGAAAAAGCCCCCATATTAAAACTGTTTTTCCCTCTCCTTGCCCCCCGATGCTGGGTCTTTGTGAGTGCCCTGCCTGGGTTTTCCCTCTCTGGAACGTCAGGATGGCCTTGGCTGGGGTGTTTTTTCCATTCAATATGTGGGCACTAGGGGGTCTTGTCAATCCTGAAGGGCACAGTTTTCCGTTCTGGAAAATTTTCTTGTAGCATATCGTTGGTGACTTCTGCTCAATTTCCTCTTTCTGGAATTCCTATTATCAAATGTTGGGTTTCCTGGGTTGATTCTCTAATTTTTTTTCACTTTTTCCATTTCGTTTACTTTTTGCTGCACTTTCTGAGATAGTTCTTTGTGTGTCCGGGTTTTGCTGACTTTTAAATTTATGCTATCACAACTGTAATTTCCAAGTCTCTGTTATTCTCCGATTGCTCCTTTTTATAGCATGCTATTATTATTTCATGACTGCTCTCCTCTCTCTGAGTGTCTCAGGGCTGTGGGTTTGGAGCTGCTTTATCCTGCTCCCTCATTACCTGTGTCTTCCGTGTTCCTTTTTTTTTTTTCTTTTTGCCTCTGTCTTTCATTCCAAGGTCTCCCTCAATGCCTCTTGACCCTTGGCTTCGGTTCACATTTAAGAATGGCTCATGAGTGAGGCTTATTGAGTGGTGGGCTTTACAGCTGTGGCCTGGGGGTCACTTCACTGTTGGCGGTTTCTCTCAGGCCAGTCTGTTTTCCCAGAAAGGAACCCCGTTACCCACCAGCATCTAAAGCCTGGCTCCCGCCACTCAGGACCCCAGCAGGGCTGTGTGGACGCCGCCTCTCTCCTGACAGTGGGAGCTTGGTGTGCTGGAGCCCCTTTGGTCAACTTCTCCAGAGGGCCACCTCCCCCCCTCTGCTGGGGTGGGTGGTGGGATGTCGTCGGCCTGGGGAGGGGAAAGGGAGGGTCTGGACAGTCCTGCTGCTGTCCGGCGGCTGAGCCGCTGGCTGGTGTGGCGGCATCAGCTTGCTTCTGGCAGCCTCCAGCCCACGCAGACATGGGTTTCAGCTTTCCCTGCTGCTCTGCAGCTATCGTATGTCCACCGGTTAACGGCTTAATGCCGAGTTCTCCTTTTGTGCTATTATTTTGCTTCCCATCCTCTGCCTTGCCCATTTCTGCCCTTTGGGGGCCTCTTCCGTCAAAGGAGCAGAGGTGAACGTGTGTGTTTACTCGACAGGTTTGCAGTCATCTGCCTTTTCTGCCACGCCACGAATCTTCCCCTTCACGGGGTGTGTAATTACCCTCAAGCGGTTTGGACAGGGGTACAAGCCAGAACCAGGTAGAGGAGCCACGTGGGCCCACTGGGTGGGTGGAGAGCACCTGTCCACGGTCCACCCTCGCCCCCCCAGGTGTGTCCGACCTGCGGCCCAGCAGGTGCCTTCACCACGGTTGCACCCTCGTGCTCAGGGGTTTCAGGTCTTCACCTCTGTCCCTGGGTCTGGAGCCCCTGACCGCATGACAGGGAGTAAAGAGCTGGAGGCTGGGGCAGGACCCAGGAGGGACCCAGTGCTGTTACCTGGCGGGGATCAGTGCCCCCGAGGCCAGGTTCAAACTCACCCAAGGGCGGCACTCAGGACTGACTGCCCCACTCCCCCACAGACCCACAGAGGCCTCTGCCCCTGCGCCCCCGAGGCCGTTCTCAGTCTCCCAGAGGCCCCTCTCACTCTGCCCGCCCAGGGTCCACAGGCCGTAGGTTCCTGCCCTGGGGGGCTCGTGGACCCCTGGCGGGCCTTGCCCAGCCTTGTCCTGGGAGAGGGCCCTGCCCATTGCAGATCACGTGCAGGCCAGCCCCACGGCCAACTGCTGCCACGAACGTCCTCTCCTGCCGCACTCGGCCAGGCCAGGGCAGAGCCGGGCACACCGAGGGTCACGCCACCTGACAGCTGACCAGTGCTCAGCCCTCGGAGGCCAGGAAGCGAGTCGAGCTTGCCTCTGAGTCTCCAGGGACTGCAGAGTGTGCGGTGCAGAGCAGGGGCTCCAAAGACTCTGAATGAACAAATGAACGAATGAATGAATGAATGAGTGAACGAATGAATGGTGGGAAACCCCTTGAAGGGCCTTGGCTCCTATGCTGTCTGTTTGGAAGTAAGTTCAGGGTTCAGAAGACATGCTCTCTCTCATTCAAGCGCAGCCAGAACCTGACCCTTGGCCATTCTGAGGTTGGTTCCGCTGGCCGATGGATTTCCTTCTGGATGTCAGCTCTGGTCCTGGCTTCCTGGAAGGCCCTGTGCGGAAGCATTTGGGGCTGCATCCAGGTTCAGCAGGAAGGAGCTGGGATCAATTACTGATGCCTGCCGTGGACCAGGTAGGGGAGGGGGGTATGTACACCCTTATGTGCCAAGCCAGGGCCCATGCAGAGGGTACAGCGGGCAGCACCATGCTCGGCTCCGACCCCTGCCGGCTCCCTGACATCTCCCCCTTGCCAGGGCTTCCAGGGGGTCCCAAGGAAGGGGTCCTCCTGGGGTTTCTGAACCACATGTGCTGCCCCCGCCCCCACCACGCCCAGCCACATGACCCTTCTTGCTGTCCTCAAGTGCCTCTCCAGCTCAGGACCTTTCACCTGGGCCTCTTCCACCTGAAATTATCTGGGCCAGGATCTTTGTGGGTTGGGTCTGGCTCCTTCTACTCCTTCATGTCGGCTCAGATGGCACCTTCTCAGGAGATCAGATGTGGCCATTCCCATTACTCGCGCATCCATCCTCTTTTGGCGTCTTCACTTCTTTTTCCTTTTGCTTGTACATCTACCTCCTCCTTTCCTCCTCTATCATGGAAGCTTCAAGAGGGCAGGAAGCTCACTGTCCAGCTTCCTATAAAATTCCCAGTGCCTAAAACAGTGCCTGGCACAGAGTACGTACTTGTTATAGTCCACTGTTGCTACAAGGATGCTGTGTAACAAACATCCCCTGGTATCAACAGTTTACAACAACAGACATGGTCACGTTCAGGTCTGTTCCCCAGGGCTTCCATTTCTGGATCATGGCCTCATCATGGTGGATGACAGAAGGCCAGAGGCCAAGCCAAACTCGCCGGCACATTACAAGCCTCTGCTTGCACCCTGTTTGCTCCTGTCCCATTGGCCAAAGCAAGGTCCCTGGGCAAAGCCCACATCAGTCACCCCATGGGGCTTCGAGGGAAGGGGCTCTGTTTACAGTTTCCCAGAGTGCTCAACGAGAATCTGTTGAATGAGTGAATGTGAACAGAGCAACTGATGAGAAACGCGTGGGTGTCTCCTGCAGGCTTAGTGGGTGGGCCCAGAGGACTGTGTGAAGAGACGGCCTTCTCCTGATCCTGTGGCCCCTCTCCCCAGGCACAGGGGACGTTAGGGGCTCACGCTTTTCCCTCTGTCCCGTCTCCCTCTATGACCTTCTCTCTCTCTCTCTGGAGGTCACGCCAAAGGTGAGGGAGACACAGCCCACCTCAAGCGGCCCCTCCATAGGGGTCCTTTCTCAGGCTCTAAGGTGGGCCCTGAGCCCCAAAACCTCAGCTGCCACAGGAAGGGACACGACAAGACGCTCGCGCCAGCCAGGAGCCTGTGCACGGGTGTCCCCTCTGCTCCCCCGTCCCTGCTCCCTCCTCCGCCCCCTGCCCTCCTACCCCCACTGCCCCCAGCCACCCCCGTGCTCCTGAACCCCCAGCTGTGTCTCAAGGCCCCTGCCCAGCAGCCCCGAGCTGGGCTCCCTTGTGCTGCAGGGCAGGGGTGGTTGAGGGGATGACAGGGCTCCTCCAACTCCAGTGAGCCCCCTCCCCACCCCCAGCAAGGCTCCATCTACATGCCCTCCAGCCAAATGTCCCTCAGAAGCCCCTTCCCGCAGGGGGTGGGCTCTGCTTGCCCATCAGTGGCTCTGGGTGTCAACGGTTCATTTAGATCCTCATGCCCTCAGGGTCACTCCTGCAAAGGGTCTCCCAACCCCACCCCAAAGGGCCCCCCGGCCTGGTGGCTGTGGTCTGGGGTGAGCCTTGCCCTTGGTGTCCCCACAGCATGGTTGCTCGGGGCCCCGTCCTGGGCACCCCCTGCCAGCCCTGTCCGGCCTCTGGGGAGGGGTCCTCGGCTCCCCACCCACCCCAGGTCTCCTGCCCAGCGTGCTCTCGGCACCCCCCATCACCCTCCGACGTCGCTGCCTGCCCTCACCCCCCTCCACAGCTCGCCCTTCCCCAGCTGGCCCGCCGCAGCCACAGCACCAAGCCCACTGCCCGCCTCCTGGGTTGTCCCCTGCTCCGCCCACCCTCCAGGCCTCGGGGCCTCCCTCTCTATGCTGGGATTGTTGGGGTGCTGGTCTGTCCCCAGCCAAACTCGACCACATCTCAGGGGGCCCCCCATTCCCAGCAAAAGGCCAGAGGTACCCCCATAGGTACTGAGAGGAATGCAGGGGCAGGGAGACGTGCAGGACAGAGGGCCAGGGCAGCCCCCCCACGTCACTAGGGGGATCACAGGAGGCACCCCTGACTGCAGGCCTGTGTCCCCACACCTAAGAAGGGGGCAGAGAGGGGAGCAAAGAGTCACGAGGGGGCTGTGACCAGTGCTCGTGCCCGTGAGTTCCCCGAGGAAGGGCCCAGCCACCAGTGTGAACCCAGCAGCAACCCGCGTCTTCCGTTACACCATCACTGCGAGCACCTGGCATCCCCCTTCCAGGAGTGAAGTCACTGTGGTCGTTTGAGTTCAGAAAACCTCAGCCAGGCTGGAAACTCGTGCCCCCCCACCCCGCCTCGCTTCCCTCCCATGCAGGGGCCCCGAGGGGGCCTGGAAGGCTCCCCTACCTCTGCGAGCAGGGAGCCCGGGGCAGGGGTGGACGAGGGCTCCGCATCTGCAGTGCAGACGCCGGCAGCAAACACGCAGCGCCGGCTGGAGCGGACTCAGGAGACACCTGAGCACTTCACACCTGCCTCTCTATGCTGGGATCTGTTGGGGTGGGCTCGGGAAACACCCGAATGGTTCACCTGGGCCCTTCACCTGAGTGCTTCACACAGAACGCTTCACCTGGAAACTTCACCTGAAAGCTTCCCACTAAATGCTTCCCACTGACTATTTCACCTGAATGTTTCACCTCAGTGCTTCACCTGAGCACTTCACCTGAGCGCTTCACCTGACCATAGCACAGAGTGCGTCACCTGAAAGGTTCACCTGAGCACTTCACCTGAGTGCGCCACATGAATGCTTTGCCCGAGCACTCCACGCTGAACAGGAATGGGCTGTGGCCCCTGATGGGACCCAGGACCCCAGCCCCCTACCCACCTGAGCAGGGCACAGCTCTGGCTGCTCCCAGGTAGGAGCTGGGGGTGCAGGTGGCCAGAGGTGGTAACTGTGGGCCTCCACTGCACTCACCTGCACCCCACAAGCCTCTCCTCTCCACACAGCTGCAGACAAAACCCCTTTCCTCCTCCCCTTCGGCTGTGCTGGCCCATCTGGCTGCACTGGCTGGGGCTGGGCCAGGGCTGCTCTGGCTGCCCTCCCAGCCCACAGGGTGGGCAGGCACTTTGAGCCACTCCTCGGGCGCGGGAAGTTCCAGGATGATAACAAAATGGGCCATCCTAGGACGTGCTTTGCGTCTGCACTGGGGAAGTCCCAGCGCCCACCCCCGGGCCCAGGGGATAGGCCTTGTCCAGGGAAAGCCCAGGGCCAAGAATCCAGAAGACAGGAGCAGCGGCTGTCCAGGAGCCAGGCCTGCTCCAGGGACGGAAGGGTGGGGCAGGCCTGGCCAAGCCAGGGGCAGCCTTGGGACCCTGAGGCCTGGCCGTGCTGGGGGGGAGTCTGGTGCCTCCTGCGAGTCGCCACTGGACAGGGCGAGGCTGCCTCTCCAACAAACCAGCTCGTCTAAAATCCCATCTGCAC
>JAQZBX010093311.1:0-12167 GCA_029593785.1 Cabassous unicinctus
AAAGAAAAGCTTGCATTTAATTCTCATTTTACCTGAAAATGTGAATGAGAATGATGAATTGTGCAACATCCTCAATATCCTATTTTGAAATTTCCCCCACGTCACAGTTCCAAATTGAATCAATTTCTCCATCTTCTTTTGTTTTTATTTTTCCTGTTTCTCAGTATAACTCTTTTATTAACAACTCTTTCAAACTGGATAATGTTTAAATTTATTATTCTCTTTGGAATTTTATGTGTATTCTTCAAATTCTTCTAAGTGCCATGTTAACTGGTGACATTCCTCTTTAGGTTTATTTATGGGTCATATATAAGAACTACACTTGCAAGTTCTTCTTAACAATGTTTACTTTTAAATGACTATAAATTGTTTTATTTAAACAGTAAATGAAAAGCTGAAATAGTCAAATAGAAAGCAATTTCTATGGATCAGGAGAAGCCCCAAATTTCTGCCTTCAGCTAAGCTTCAGAAACTGTGCTAAGTACTGTAGACAAGGAGACCCGATGTGAGGACCTAACATTGGTTGCATTCTAATGGGAAGGAAAGAAAGAAAGGAAAGAAAGGAAAGGAAAGGAAAGGGAAGAAAGGAAGGGAGGGAGGGAGGAAGAAATTACAGCAAATATATTAAACGCTATGCTGTGTATAGTCAGAGGATATTCTTTTCCTGAAAATCAGGAAGGCCAATAATGCTATTATGCACTTATTCAATTCCCTATCTGAGTCCTGTTCTCCGGTGATTATGTTATTTGCAATTTGATAGATGAGAGTGGAGTTCAAACTCTATACGTAAACAGGTAAGGACTTGAATCTTGCCTTCCACATATTTGCTGTGTGATCTAGAGAAAATAATTAACTTCTCTTAACTTCATATTTTTCTACTGTGAAAATGGAAAGATAACTGTACCTATCCTAATAGGTTTATTATGAGTTTTAACTGATGTAATGCATGCAGGAAGTTTAATGCAGCACCTGGCACATAATAGTAAATATTCATGAAATGCTCTTTGACATTACCAGCAATGTTATTTGTAGAGCCCCTGTGTTTAACTACTTTACCTGTGTGCCTCCAAGAGTCAGACTGGATTTTGACCAGGAGTGTGAATTTCTTCTAGCTGCAGAATGTGCTTCCTTCCCCTACTTGGTATGTGTGTTCAAAGTATTTTCTGTAAAGTCTGCACCCATGTGGTTTCATCCCACTATCCTTTCTACATATTCTCACACCCTGCCCATCTGATCTCATAAATATGTCCCTGTGACCCATTTTTGCTCTCTCTTTATTTGTAAAATTAAATTGCAGATTATGAGGGCAGTGCATTTGTTCAAAAGAACTCACACGTATGTTGACATGTGGAAGTGGAAGTTCATTGCATTTATTGAATGTAATGTAACCTCAGTCATGTCGTGTGACTCCTTTGAAACTCTGCTCCATTTCACCCTGGAGCTGTGGGTCTCTTATTTTTCCTGTGTGAATGAGTACACTGTGTTGTTTTCCTAAGCACCAATCAGTACCTACTTGACTGGTCCCTGACCGACTGCCAGGGCGATGAGGATCAGGCCTCTGGTCTCTGTACCGACCTAGGCTTTGTGTATCAGTCCCCTGCTGGGACCCTCTTGGCTGATCTGACTTTTTGCAATGCTAATGCCAAGCTTTCATATCTATTCTCCCACCTGCAGTTAGAATATGCTTCCCTCTTTTAACATAACCATTACACATACTCACTCAACTCTTCTCATCAAAGCTCTTCAGAGTTACTCATTTGACCAATATGTTTCCAGTGCCTTCTATGTTCCAAGCACTGTGCTAAGTATCAGGGATATAAATTAAACAAGACAGTCCTTGGCCTTGACTACATTGCATTTACAATAGACAATAGGAGATAGACAATAGGCATATAAGGAAATAAATAAACAATTTTTTTTCTCTCTGCAGCTAGTGCTTTCAAGGCAATAAACAAGGTACTGTACCAGAAAGCAAAAGTAAAAAGTAACAGGGGAACTTATTCCGATGAAGTGGACAAGAAGAAGGAGGAGGTGCAAAGCATGTGAAAAGTCAGAGGGAAAACTTTTCAGGCGGGAGGGACAGCAAGTGCAAAATACTCGAGGTGGAAATGAATTGAAAAAGCTGCCGTGCAGCGGGAGCCTAGTGAAACTGCGTGTGTGACATGAAGTCAAAGTCTTGTGAGTTGGAGGAGGAAAGGACTTTGGTTTGTATTCTAAGCATGACAAAAAAAACAATGCAGGATTTTAAGACACGATCCAATTTATGACGTAAAATCTCTACCAGCTGAGTGGAGAAGGGAATATAGGAACACCAGACCGATAGCAGAAAGGCCACTTTGGAGGTTACAGATGCCACTGGAGGTGACAGTGGCAATGGTAAAGACTAGACAAGGACAGGATTGATTCAAGGTATATTTTTGAGGTAGCACTAAAAGAACTTACTGGCAGATTCTGTGTGGGAGGGGGGCAGGTTCTAGCCTGAATAACTGAGTAGATGATGTACCATTTATTAAGACTAGGGAGACCGGGGAGGAAGAAGTTTTGGTGGATACTGAAAATGAGTGTATAAAGTTGAAATGCTTATAAGGCATCCAAGCGGAAATGGCAAGAAGATACTACCAGTACAAAGGGGTGTGTCTGTTCCCCGTAGCTGCTCACCAGTGTCTCAGTACTGATTCCTTACATTGGAAAACTTTAAAAAGCAACTGGCCCCATTTGTCTGGTGACAATTTGGTCCCTTTGGTACCTAGTATCTCTTTGCCGTATTGGCTAAAGTGGTTTTCATGCGTCAGTATTACCTCTTACTATCAGTGCCAACACACAAAGTTCACTCTACTAAATCCTTATCGCAGAGCTCAGAATAAGGAACATCTGACTCAATGACTTTCCCAAAGGGCTGGAAGTATGGCAGTGCCAAATCAATAGCTCAATAAGGAGATATCATGATTTAGAATCTGAAAAATGATAGTGTCCCAAGAGAAACACAGTCCCCTAGAGAGACGTGGCGTAGTCATTATAGACCTTATGCATTCTAAACACAGGAAGCTGCTTTCACCAGGTTACAGAAATATCACACGAAAAACAGATCAAAGTACCATGGTGCTATGTGGGGAAAAACCCTTGGGGAGAGGAAAGAGATGGGAGGAAAATTCCACAATCACAACCCTGATTCTTGTAAGAGAAGAACATCATGACATGCAAATTTTACCAAAGAAATATGTATCAAATGTTGCAGAATCATTTCTGTCAAATGAATATAAGATGTTAATTGGTGATGTATGTAGTCCCAGAGATGCTTGACATGCAAAGAGTGAGTGAAGTACGACAAAGCATTTGTGTGGGCCATCTGGAAGGGTATACCACACTCCTCCATGTGATGAGAAAGTGGAATTAAACAGAAACTTTGGAAACCAAGGCCTAAATATGTATGGCTCTGGGTGCTTACATCTGTTTCACTGATCAAGACCCTGATGAGAAATATTTCATGCACCTGGAGACCATGATGACCAAATGAAATGGAACCTGACTCTCCCCTGTGCAGTGAAGATTATCATCATCCCCTCTGTAATCTGGCCATCTCGACAGCTTTACCAAATAAACAGATTGTGGACTTTACATATGAAACTTAGTTTTGGCACTGGCTTACGCCCAGAACCCGGTATTTGGTCTCATATGTTAATGAGCATGCACAAGTATTTACATTTCTAAGGTGAAGATGCTTCTACATACATGTGAACACTACCCAATCACCAAAGATAATATACAAACGGACCTGTTTCTTTCTACTCATATGTCTTTCTAACTGTATGAGAGAATTTTTTTAATGCTCACCAAAAGAAAAGAGTAAAAAGTACAAAATGCATTTTATTCATTTCAGCTTATAAATGGATTTTCAAAATCAAATTTGAGAGTAATATCTTCTTGGGATAAAAGTTTTCCTAATTTTTGTGCAAATAAATGGCACATTTATTTGTAAGAACTATATATTTAAAACATTATTTGATTGTAAAAACAAAAAGTGGCCTAATGTTTGAAAATGGGCCATGGAATTTGGTAATGCATTTTTAAATTAATGATTTTGATGTCCAGTAAGGAAGGCCCTGGCAGTGTGAATTGTTGAAGGAGACAGTAATTCGATACCGCAAAGACCTCCAAAATTAGGCGGTCTGGCTGCTCGGCCTTATGTTCTGCCCTCCAATGCTGTGTTTTCTTCTGAACTCATGTCATTTTTGTCCTTGTTCTGAAAGAAAGTTTAGAGATTTATTTAGCCCACAGCTGGTTAAAAGACAAACGAACCCAAAGCACAAATACAAACACCTGGGAAATTGCATGTCTGTGATCAATCTCCTTCTTCTTAAATACATTTTGTTTGTTTGCCTATCTGAGTATAAGCCCCAAGGCAAGAACTGTGTCTTTTTAATGTCTTCTGCAGCACCAAACATATTGTAAAAGCTAAGGCAATGATAAACAATAATAATAATGCCATTCAAAGGGCATGCTGACTCAAATAACATGAGTTTAACCCTAATGCTTAGACACTTGGAGTTAGGAACAGGTAAGGCACTGGAAACAATTTATATAACCCAAATATGCTTCTAAAAACTGAATAATTATCTTCTCTGGGTTGCACATTTCAAAAATCATCATAATGAAAGAAGTCTTCGTCAAAAAATAAGATAAAATAAAATTGTACTAGAACATAAATTTATCTACCAGATATTTATTGAGCACCAAATATGTTAATAATATATTAGGCATTAAAGTAACAAAGGTGAAACAGACATTCCCTACTGCCTCAGAGTGGGAATCATATAGGTGGATCATAGGTGGATCATATAGGCAGATCATGAAAGATTTAAGAGGAAACTAGGGGATTTTTAAAAATGCATTTGTGAGAAACAGTACCCTGGAGATTATAATGAAATTTACTCATTCGGAATGGATGGTCTATTCCCAAGAATATACCTGCCTGGGTCAGCTGTTAGACAGGAAAATGTAAGACTGATTTTCTACACTTGGGGAGTAGTAGCTGAGTAGACAGTGTGTTCTGAGGGCCTCCTCAATTCACCTGCCACGTGCAGGGTTTATGAACAATGACGGTTCCCACCAATAAAGTACCTAGCCCTCTGGATAAAGGCTTTAAGGTTTCAGAAGCCTCATTAGTGCAAATACAAAAGCGATCTAGCCTAAAATATTTATCTCCCACCTACATGTTTATCTGAGTTGTTGATCACGTTAGTCAGCTGCCATCCCCCTGGAGCAGGGACCTAAAGAGTGGGACAGAGAATACATAGGTTTTGCTGGAGTTAATCATGAGAGGATCTAGTACCCACAATGTGAGGAGCATCACAAATTTTTGAGAGAGATACTAAAAAAAGTAAGAAGGTGCCTTAAGAATGAAATTTAGGAATGGGATAGAGGGAGCAGGAGAGAACCTTGCTACTACACATTATCCAGTCCTAAACTTGAAATGTTACTTCAAGGAGGATTAGAGGCAGCTCAATATTCTGAAACTAAGTGTATCTAATTTTTACATAATGAATTTCAATTTACCAATCCTAGTGCTCCAACTGGAACCTGAGTATGATTGTCCCTGGTGGTTTTTGTGACTAAACAAATTCAAGAAGATTTGAAACTGTGAGGTCTAAAAGGTAATATGTGTCACCTGACACTCTTCACATCTGAACACCAATGAAAATTACTCTTAGGCAAAGAGGAGATAGTATGTGTATGCCATTAGGAGAAAGAGGTGCCATCATAGAGACAGCAACTTTTAGTTGTGAGTAGTGATTTTTAGTGGGCTGAGGGGATGACTGGAGACCAAACTACAAAATGAGCATTGGTAAAATACACTTCTCACTTCCCTTCTTTCAGAAACCCACCAATGTTGATTCACCCTGAGTCTGGCTTGAACACAATGAAAATGCTCTAGGCTGTTCTTTATTCTTCCTCCCTTTACCCCCTCTAGAACTGGAATTCAAATCTGTCTGGTTCCACAATCCATGATTCTTTTTTGTTCCATTTGGTTTTTACCATATCTAACATTTAAAATATTACTTAACATGGCAAATTCTAATAATCTGGCAGATATGAAGCAATACTTCATATAAACTATTGCTTAGATAAAGAAGATATTACTAATCTGGTGATGATGACACAAAATGTGACAGCTGAAACAATTCATGATCCATCTATAGGCAGAGGTTTCAGAGATTGAATATACTTCCAGTTATCACAAACAAAGACAGCAAGTTATTACTAGTAAAACTGGCACCATACTTTTAGCATTGTTATTGAGCAATGAGCTTGGTACTGTGACATCAAGATTTTGAGAAAAAAAAGAATTTTGTTGCAAGGTCGACCAGCAAGGAGACAGGAGGCAAGCTCAAATCTGTCTCCTCAAGCCAAGAACTAAGGGAGATTTATAGGATGGAAACAAAGGGAGGTGGGATGGTAATGGAGATTCAGGTTGTCATATTCTAATTGATTATTTACAGAACTGTCTATATATGATAGAAATATGCTTGAGAACTGGATCTTCTCTCACTTGTTGCGGGACCCCTCGCATTTCATTTGCTTCCAGTAACTCCATAATCTTGGTTCCAAGAAAGGTGATTTTTGTTCCTAGTGTCTCAGGGGTCATTCAAGGGGCAAGAAGCTGTGTGTCTACGCATGCTCCAGGTTCCCACTTGCAGCTAAGTTTGACCGCCTATAAAACAAGATCAGGAATTTTAGTTATAGAAGAGGAAGAAATCCTGGTAAGCAGGTTTTGACCTGAATCTTGATTTTTAATTAGGACTTCCAGCTATCTTGACCATGGTTTCAGTATGTCAATTTTAGTAAATAATAAATAAATAACAATATACTATACTTATAGTTTATTAAATATTCTAAAACTATTAGAATAGATGAATATTCCATACATTATTTAACTTTTATACACACAATATCTATACTTATCAGATAATGAAACTGAGACCTACCAAGCTTAAGTGCCTTTGCTAGCACCTTCAGGTATGTTAGCACAAGGGGAACCAAAACCAAGGTCTCCTGATTCATAGATTGATAATGCTAAGCAACATTCCCAAGTTCAAATGTGAAAAAAACTGATCAGTGTAAAAATGCAGTAAGTCAAACACTCTGCTACTATTCTGACTAAATATAATAAATTACCATTTTATTAAGTTGTATTAGAAATAGACAAAAGGAAGAGAAAAGGAAGGGAAGTTGGAATGTTTCTATGTAATTGGAGATTTTGCTTAACTGGTACATCACCAGTTAACTGCAATTTCTGTGCCCCACATGTCTCCCATTCTTCTGAAACTAACAATTTCCTGGAGGCACATTTTTCTCCTGGTCATAGCAGAGGTGCACTAGGCCTAGCTCTTGAGGGCAGGGCTCACAGCTGTCTCACTGTCACTCCATCTACTTTTCTTTGGTCAAACCAAATCATGTGGCCAAGCCCAATATCACTGGGGTGGAAGTAACTGCAAAAGCACATGACAAAGGTTAGAGGATAGAGGAAGAAGTCAAGAACTAAGAAAAAGAATGCAATATACAGCAACTGGTATTTACCATAAACATTTACCAATTAATTCACAGAGTACTCTACATGCCAGACACTAGCAATATGATTGTGAACAAGACAAACATACCTCTGTCCTTAGGTAAGTTGAATCTGTGTGCTTGTATGTATGTGTGTTCAAAAGTTATATTGCTTAAAATGCCAGTCTGCCTTTGTTGATTCTGAAGTATATTTGGCAAGCCATAAAGTTCACTATTCTAAACATAAGCTTTTATTGTTCAGTATTGTAGATGATGAAGATGTAAGGAATTAAGTTGAATATATAGTAATTCCAGAATATTCTTTTGAAATCCCAATTTTCACTAAGTCCACAATTGCTTATCATTTTTCCTATAAAACAATGAAGACTTTTTTTAAAAATTCCAGTTATTTTAGACTTACACATATTTCAATTCCAGATATATGGGAATTTATTGTTTAAAAAAACATGAAGTGAGTAGAAGGGAGATTAAAGTCCATAAAATCGGAAAAATGTACCAAGTGGCAGGTTTCCATTGATGAATCAAATGACTTAATCATTCTCTTTCTTTTCAAAATCCCCTAATGCTTTTTCACCTCATAATCTCTCATTCTCAGACAAAAGAGAGCATCGCTGGTGAAGGGGACCCACACGAGTTCCCCATGCAGAGAACCGTAGTCCACACCGAGTTTTGATCACACAAGGAAGAGTTTATTAAGCCAGCAGAGGTCAGGAGAGGAAAAATCACAAATATGCCTCCCCAAAGAAGGCTAGGGTTTTTATTATTTTCAGACAAAGAGAGATGGGGATAGGGATGTTGGGATGTCAAAGGATATTGATTGATTTGTTAATTGGAAGTGTGTAAGGGAAGGCCCTAGAGGCTGGCTGGGGTAAGTATTGGCTTACAAGTTACAAACTAGTTGGCAAATTGCTTAATTAACATCCATTAGGAACTGACATCATTTATCTAGGTAATACATAAAGCTGTAAATAGTTGATGCCACATAAGATAATGGTAATCTAAACAAAGTTTGGTTGGGGATAATACATAAAGTTGTAAATTACGTATTTAACATGACTGAGCTGTGAAGGCTTGACAAAATCCAGGCATGGTAAGATAAGTATATACAAACAGGGGTTAGTTACTAGTTAAAGATTACACTGTTATAAAAATTAAACATAGCATTTAGAATTAAAGAAATATTTCAGCTACTTTTAAAAGTTAATAATTCAGTGATCATGGATATTTGTTCCTATTCTGTTTGTAAATTTCAGGCTCAGATAAAGAGAAAGGAGTGGGAAATTGCTAGGCACAGATAAGGGGAAGGAAAACAAGAATTTACTTTGTGACTAAAGACAGTTTCTTGAGAATAGATTACAAGTGTATAGCTATATTGCTATGAGTTAGGAGAGTGAGATTACATAGTTAAAACTAAAATATTCATTAGCTCAATCTGAAAATTTAAGGCTGCAGTGTAACGTATATCAAATGACTGCTTTTGGTCTCTTTCATGAGTACAAATACTGAAATATTGTTGAGAAGATATAGACATTTATTGAATCAATGAAAGAATGAGTACATTACTTACTAAATCAACCAGTGAAAAGAGAGATAGGCCCAATGATTCCCTGCTGATGTCCATGGACTGCCATAGGCTTCTTTGGATAAGGTGGCTGGATGTTGGGGAACAGACATTTCTTTGGAGTACTCAAGTGACCACTGGGTAACAGTCCAAGGTCACTTGAGTACTCCAAGTGTACTCAAGGGTCAATGGTAGCTCTCCAATTAACTCTTCTTTTTGGCATTTTACAGCTGACACACAAATATGTCCCTAATATTGTATCTCCTAGATTGCCCCAAGCAACACTCTCCTCCTCAGTCATAAGGAGCTACTGTAGCTTCCAGAACTTGCCATGCTGTCTTCTACTCATCGGTGACTGTGACCACTCTTTTCTGTTTTCTGTCTGCCTTTCCCCTGCTTGTCCTCCTAGAGAGTCCTTCATTTCTCCAGTACAAACACATTGCCTTTATAAAGTCTTCTGAAGTCCTAGTGGCAACAACCACTTCCTCCTCCATAACCCGAGTAACTTATACATGCAGTAAGTACTCTGATCCTTATGACATGATACTAAAATTACCAGCTGTTATCATATACATATCAGTTTTACATATTGATTATCACTATTTAACAGGTGCTCAAATACCTGTTAAAAAATAAGTGATCACAAGTTTTCCCAATTGACTAAATATAGTTAAATCACCAGCCAACAATTTAATATCACACTATCACAGACAGTGTGGCCTTTTTCAGGCCCTTTCAAGCCTTTTTCTCAATCCTGCTATAAACACCCACCTCACCTCACAACAGCAAAACAAACAGATGAGCATATTAGCATGAAATATACAAAATTCTGCATTCTTGTTTGAAGGATGTCCTTTATTGCCCTTAATCCAGTTTACAAATTGCTGTGTTTAGGATGCTTATGGATGTTTGTGTTTGATTAAGACATGACTATATATTTAAGAGCTGGCAAGACTATTGAGCCAGGCTGTGACTGCAGCAGCAATTAGGCATTTTAACACATATTAGCATAAGCTGCTGTATAAAATCCATATAAATGGGAGAAACATAAGTAATATGTTTCAATTAAGATATTACAAGTTTGGTTTTTGAAGGGGACTGAACATTACTGAGGATTCCCTGGAAAAATTAACTGCTCCCACACAGGGACCAAGGATAGCAGAGGTAAATGTAAGGGAAGTGCCTCTAAGGCATTGAATATGGGAGTTGATGCAATTAGCAGGAGACTTGGGGCCCAGAATTCTTTTCCTAACTCTACACCAGTCTTTCTGTGCAATATACACATCCTGAGACTCTGTATCTGGTGGAGAAAGACTTACTACCACTCACCAGAACTGGAAGTAAACTGGGCAAGATAGCAAGTACTACATCAATAAGCTGTCACATTAGTCAGTGCATGAATGGAATTTTCCATCCTTCTATGAACTTGCAAATATTGATGAGCAGCTTCCTAAACTGCGAAAGCCTTATGTATAGAAAGAATACATAAACTTTGAAGTAAACACACCTTATTTTAAACCTCTGCCCTGCTTTTCTCTGCCGGGTATGTTGGACAAGTTAATTCACTTTTCTAAACCTCAGTTTTCTCGCCTGTACAATGGACATAATATCCACCTCATAGAGTATTTTGTTAAGCATTAAATATAATATATGTATATACACACAAATTGCCTAAGTGCAGTGTAGGACTCTGGATTTTCATATGTGATATGGACATCCCAAGAGGAAGATCACAAGTAAGGAACAATAATCTGGACTCTAAATCTATTGCTCTATGTTTTCTATACTCAAAGAATCCGATCTTCCACTGCTTTCTTAAGCTTACCATGGCAGATCTGCTACCAGCGAGGCTCAGTGAAGGGCTATCTCAGTTCCCCAGCAGTTTCTGATAGCACACAATCGCTGGGGTCAAAGGCAGAACTTGAAGACTCTGAATATCAGCTCTACTAAGGCCAGCACCAGCCAACAGTTCTGGGTGTATTCCTGTCACGCTTGGGGGGGAGAGAGACAGAGATGGTGTAACTCTGCCATCTGTTGATGTAGCAGGATACTGTACCACTTTTGGAAGGAGTTAAGGATTCTCAAAGCTCAGAAGAAAGGTGAGAGATCAGTATTCATTAGGATGAAATTACGATCTCTATTTTGCTAACTCTAGCTGTATTACTGCACTTTCACTATTATATGCAGGCTGGTGGAACCAGGGATTCCAAGACAATATTCCCCTAGAAGTTCTTTCAGTTGTAATCCACTCCATTCCACCTGAATACCAATATGATTATTAAAATAGCTATCTGTACTTCTCTAGGGGAACATTCAATAGATTTTTGAAGGTAAATCATATGAACAAAGAAGAACAACTCCAATATATGTCACTAGAAATAAAGGGCTCCCTGCAGGGCATGTGGCATTTTTTAGCTTTATAGCATAGGTCTCTTATCAAACACACAATATTGATCAAAATTAAAATAATGTGTTCAGTGGAAACTGCAGCTCTGGTTCTAAAATATTTAGGATGACTGTATTAATATCAAAGATTACTAAAGTGAGAACAAAATTGACCTCTGATTAGATTTAAAATCATATCCTAGAACTGAAACCATATTTCTTGAGAAAAAGCTCAAGAAATCATCAGCATTTCCTTAACTCCAAGCAAAGCTATATAAATGATTTTCAGATAGATTCTTGTCTATCCCATTCCTAAAGATCTCCAAAAATCCTCTCTCACAAGAACCAAGCACCTATATTTTTAGGAAGTGTTCAGTTCATGCCAAGCTTTAAGCTACTTTACTATTTTCCTGACTTTCCTGAGGGTTGGCATTGGTTAATCAACCCTTTCCTCTGAGACCTTGTATTAGTCAGCCAAAGGGGTGCTAATGTGAAATACCAAAAATGGGTTGGTCTTTATAAAGGGTATTTATTTGGGGTAGAAGTTCACAGTTACCAGGCCATAAAGCATAAGTTTCTTCCCTCACCAAAGTCCATTGTTATGTGTTGGAGCAAGACAGCTGCCGACATTTGCCCAGGGTTCAGGCTTCTTGGC
>JAQZBX010093312.1:0-12166 GCA_029593785.1 Cabassous unicinctus
AGAAAATAACCTAGGGACTGAATATCCTAGTGAACCTGGTGGTGGATGAGGATTGTGGTTAAAAATACAAATATAAGAATGTTCTCCTATGAACTAGAACAAGTGTCATTATTACAAGGTGGTAAGAATATAGTGATGGATGGGAAAAATGTGATTAATATAATTTATGGACTATAGCTAACAATAATATTGTAATGTTCTTGCATCAATGTCAAAAAAGGCACTATATTAACACTAAGGGTCAATAATAGGGATTTTTTCTTTTGCACTAAAGAAAACATTCAAATGTTGACTGGGGCGATGACTGCACAACTCTGTGATGAAAGTGAGTCACTGAGTATACAGTTTGGATGGAATGTACAAGATATGGGACGGTATAAGACAGTGAATCATGTAGTAGAAGTTGGATTGTGGGTAACACTACAAATGTGAGAGTGTTCTCTCATGAACTATAACAAACATACAATACTAATACATAGTGTTAATAATAGGGGGTGTATGGAAAAAGTATACCAAGTGTACACTACGGACCATAGGTAGTGGTAACTGTCTGATAATGTTCTTTTGTAATTTCTAACAACTATTCCACAACAATGTAAAGTGTTGGTGGAGGGAGGATGCATGGGAATTCTGCACGTTATGCATGATTGTTTTGTAAGTGCACAACTTCTCTAATAAAAATTTTGAAAAAAGAAATTCCTCCCACAGAAGGAAAATGACATTAGGAATTTGTATCTACACAAACGAATGGAAAGCATTGGGAATGACCAATATGTGAGCTAATATAAAATTTTTTGTTCTCCTTTTTAATTTCTCTAAAATTGGTAAAATTCTAATAAGTCTGTAGTTTAGTTAATAGTAGTATGCCAAGCTTAAGTTCCTGGTCTTGAAAATTATGCTATGCCATGTAAGATGTTAATACAAGGGGAAGCTGGGAGAGGGACATATGAGAAATATCTGGGCTATATTTGCAAAATTTGTTCAAGTTAAAATAGGTCCAAAATAAAATGGGAAACAAAAGGATAATTTACTTTTTAAAGCAAAAGTGATGACAGTGTATTGAAAGGGTTTATAATTTATGTAGAAGTGAAATATTTGACAATAGCATAAGAGACAGGAGTCAGAAATGGATCTATACTGTTGTAAAATTCTTATATGTAAGTGCTATATTATTTGAAGAAAAAATGTGATACGTTTTTAAGAGTAATGCTTCCATAACTTGTTGAATTGCCTTTTTCTGTTAAATTTTTTTGAATTTGAAGTAAAGTTATTAAAAATTGCATATTGTAAACCCAGAGTATAACCAAAGAAGATAAAACAAAGGAATAGCTATTAGGCCAGTTGTGAAGATACTATGAAACACGAAAAAAATGCTTAATTAATCTCAAAGAGAATTCAGGAAAACAGGTAAGAAGAGACAGATGGAACAAATAGTAAACAAATAGCAAGACAGTAGATTGACACCTACCCAATTACATTCAGTATAAAAGTTCTCAAGACTTCAAACAAAAGATGTAGATTGTCAGACTGCAATGAAAAGGATAAAAGCAAATCCACTCTATAAAACCACAGATGGATTAAAACTTAGAGGATGAAAAATATCCATGTCATGCAAACAATAATTTTAAAAACAGTTAGATTAGCTATATTACTCTCAGACAAAATAGACTTCAAACCAAGGAATATTACCAGAGATAACAAAAAACATTTAGAAATGATAAAGTGGTCAAAACCTCAGAAAGACATAACAATCCTAAATGTATATACACCTACAATGGAACTTCAAAATATATAAGGCAAATTCTAGTAGAACTATCTGAAAGGAGAAATCAACAAAAATGCAGCTGGAGATTTCAACACTCCTTTCTTAGTAACTGGTAGAACAAGTAGGCAGAAAATCAGAAAGAGTATAGAAAATTTGAATAACACTATGATCCAACTTGATCTAATTGATACACTCTACCCAACAATAGCAGAATATACATTCTTTTCAAGCGCACATGGAACATTCACCAAGATAGACCATATTCTTGGCCATAAGGCAAGTATTGAAAAATGCAAAAGGATTGAAATTATACAGAATATGTTCTCTGTCCAGAATGGAATTAAATTAAAAACCAATAACAGAAAGTTCTTGTCTTACTCCACAAGCATATTGTGATTTGCTATTGGTATCCTCTAGTTTTAAGAAATGTCTCAAGCTGAATTATTCATGATATTGTGGTTTCACTTGCTCAATTCCAGCACCAGTCATAATTTTTGAGTGGCCTTCCTTCACTGCTCATGCTAGGAAGTTACCAACAGGAAGTCAAAGTCATGATGGGGAGACAGACTCTTTTGGCAAGTAGAGGTCTTTGATTATTCAGGGAAACCCTGGCAGAGGTTCTATGTTTGGTCCAGCATTTTAAATTTCAGTCTGTATAAAACTGGGGTCGGTAGCATTCTCGTGCTGGCTTGCCACAATCCTTGGGGTTCCTTGGCTTATGTTTTCTGCTTCACATCATGTGGTGATGTCCTCTCCTTTCTCACTTCTGTGACTTCTGGGTCCTCTTTAGAAGGCCTCCAGTAATCTGGATTAAGACCTACCCTCATTCAGTTGGGCCACACATTAACCAAAAATAACATCTTTAAGAGATCCAACTTACAATAGGTTCACATCAACAGAGATGTTGGTTAAGATTAAGAACATGTATTTTAGGGTGACATAATTCAATCTACCACACCTTCAATTCCCATCATCACTGGGAATTTTACACCTGCATTTCCTTACATTCTGGGAGTTTTTCAGTGCACTTCCATGTTTCCACTGAAAGATCATTCAAACCCAGTACCAGTGCTCCATTCCTTCCTACTGTTCCCACAACAGATATCACTAGTCATTCTTGGTACTTCCTCTTGGTTCTCCCTCTGGTGAAACCATTGGGAGGAGACTTTTGAACACAACTCTCCAGATAACTACTATCAATTAATCATTGTTGAAGCATGATGTGAAACCTTTATCACACCCTTAATAGATTGCTTATAGGTATATCCTATAAGCAGATTAGAAGAGGCCAAAGGGGATAGACCAATTCTTTTTATATCCTCAGTGCCTAAGACAAACTAGGCCTCAGTAATGTTTGATGTTTTTTATGGCAATGGCTTTTAACATTGGAATGACTTTTAGGTCTTGATCTCCTATCATGTCGTTAATTAGCAAACACAAAGACTTTCCTTACTAAGTAGGAGGATCCAAATGAACTTTCAATGCTTTGGTTCTTAAGTTGGTGGCTGATGATTATATCATTTCCACATATTTTATGTTTGACATCTTTAACAATTAAAAAAAAAAAAAGAAATGGGGAAAAAAAAGAAACTCAAGGAGTAGAAATTCCTGTCGTTGTACATGGAGCCATGTGAGACATCTTTGGGGCTCATATGAGACATAAGCAGTAAATAAAATAAACAGAATCCCAGGGGCACTTTGCTTAACAATGCAACAGAAGCAACATACGTTTAGATCAGACAGAATGATACTCACAGGGGTAGAATTCTGTTCCTGATCCTTTCTTGGTCCAGGTTAACTGTGATATAGATTATAAACTTCAGTGGTTAGGTTTTCCAAAATTTAGAGTGTAATGTCCCTGTTTTGGATAATTAAGTGGGCTGATACTTATACTGATAAAAGTACAAAACCAACAGGAATACAGTAAAAATTTGTGATGAAAACTAACAAAAAGCTGTGCCATTTTCTTGTTTAGTTTTAGAAGATAAGTGATTTGATGGTAGGTTTCTTAAATACTTTATCCATATCCCAGCACATAGCAGTGCCTTTTTAAACACAAAAACTATTTGATGACTATTTGTTGATTTGAATTTAAAAATAAGAACCTTTCTCTGGATAGTTTAAATTACCACTGAAGATTTTTCCATTAAGAACTTACTTAAAGTTGGGGCTTGTTATGTTTTATTTATCCCTCATCACTAGACTGACAGGAGTCTTTATTTGTGGGATGAAAATTTGATTTATTCTAGCTCTAATATCTATGATTCTATGAAAAATATGCCCCAACATGAGCCAATCAGAAAGCTTAGAGTCCCAGAGAGAATTGAGCTGGTCTTACGTTCAGTTATGCTGAGTGATAAGTGTTCTTTTGTAAACACATGGGAGGAATCACTTTATTTATTCATTTATTTATTCAAAACAGATTTATCAAATGCATACTAAACAAATTAATGGTGCTAGATGCTTTGTGTGAGCAAAAAATGTGAACGAAAACTGTCTAAAACCTACCTTTTTTAAAGCTCATTGAAGAAACATGAAAAGCTGAGCTTGACCTGGACAATCTCTCCTTATACTTTTGTCAGCTACACTGACATCCTCCTTCAAACCCTTCTGTTGAAATATACTTTGGAATTACTGCCTTGCTTTCCCTCTTTGTTCTGCGTGTATGTGTGTGTGTGTGTGTGTGTGTGTGTTTGTGTGTGTTTCATTTCTGTTTGCTTACTGTGATGATTTGAAGCTGTATGTACCCCAGAAAAACATGTTCTTAAACCTAATCCATTCTTACAGATGTGAACCCATTGTAAGTAGGACCTTTCATTGAGATTATTTCAGTTTAGTTGAGGACCAGCCCAAACAGGGTGGGTCTTAACCCTATTACTGTAGTCCTTTATAAGCAGAATGAGATTCAGACAGAGGGAAAGAAAGCCACAGGAAGCAAGAAGCTGAACATCAATGGAAACTGGAAGAGAAAGGAGATGCCACCATGTGCCTTGCCATGTGACAAGCTGAGGATCAAGGATCTCTAGCAGCCAGCCCTAGAATGCCACAAGGTTCAGGGAGAAAGCATTGCCTTGATGACACCTTGATTTTAACTTTTTCCTAATCTCAAATCATGAGCAAATAAATTCCCGTTGTTTAACCTGATCCATTTCATGGTATTTGCTTAAGCAGCCTATAAAACTAAAACACTAACCTAGTCTTACATATTTTATGGATAGTCAGCTTCTGTTCTTGGTCCCCAATCTGCTTCCTTTGCCTGACGCTTCTTAAGACCTGATGAGTAGTTCTGACAAATTCTATGAGATCAGAGTTCCAGGAAGAAGAGTCAGGGTGGGGTAGGGTGGGGTGGAGTTCCAGGGAAGTTCACAAGGAAAGGGACAGATAGTGGGAGTTTGCAAGGTGTATAGGATTTTAACAGGTGCAAATAAAGTTAATGGTATTTAAGAAATACAACAGTGCATGTATGAAGGCAGGTAAGCAGTTTGATCAATAATGTAAATTAAAGGATTTGGAAATACCAATCTGTTGGAGGGATAAATTTGAGTACTTGAGAGATACATGATAAGAGCTCAAGGCAGCTCTCTGAACCCTAATTAATATACCTAAAGATGTGCACAAGTTGGAAACTACACAGGATGGCAAAATAGTCTCAGAATCCTTCCATTTTTACATAGGCCACTTTTCAAACAGCAAAAAAAAAAAAAAATGGTCAGTTGACTATTCCACCCAACCATTTCAAGAGCTCTGAGAAATATCAGGAAAACAGAAAAGGCACCTCTTGGGAAAAATAGTTTTTAAACCCAATATAAGAATTAAACTAAATACCAAAATATCTGGGTAGGACTTAATTTTCTTTGCTTGCAGGGCTTACTCAAAGTGTTTTCTCCTTCTGCATGTTTCAAAAGGACTTTCACATACTTAGTAAATTTTTTGGCACAAACTGCCAACCGTCTTTCCTTTTATTCTCTCCCACACAAAGCGCACCTATTAATTTTGACATTTATTCTAAGAATCATCCCACTACATTTCAATTATGTGCATTAAAGCACAATGTATTTTCTCCATTATTCCTCTTGGATTATGTTCCTAACTTTTTTATATTAATATAAAAAAACTTTGTTCAAGCTAGATCAATTTCCTATCTTAATCCATTATTTTAATCTTCAGGTCAAAACTATCAGCAAGTATTGGCAAATTCTACTTTATATATAAATTATATTTACATACACTTTACATATAAATAATTCATATGTGCATTTACTGAACTTAATATATTAAATTATATGTTTCATATCTTAGTCTTTATTAATCCTTTCTTTGAAATTTCTCCTAGTATTTAAAAATCACTTAAAATATGCTGTATTTGACTTTTTTCATGAAAGAACATTTTTATAATTGTATTATCCATAGTCCAACATTCACAATAGGGCTCACTGTGTTGTACAGTCCTACGTTTGGTCAATTAACTTTTATTCTAGTAGCATATAGATTCATTGGTCTGTAGTTCTGGGGTAGTTTCTGATATTCTTATAGATAGAGGTATCATTAGAGGTTCAACAGTTTTCTCCATAACAAATTGTCTGATTTAGGAGGAAAGTAAATTGATGACATTTATATTTGCGACTGTGTTTGATTTTTATAATAGTCGTATTAGTGGAAAATATTTGTCTGAACTAATGGGTTTTCCATATTTGGGATGTAAAGTAGCCTCTATATCTTTGAAATATTATCAATTTACTTGCCTCCTAAATCAGACTATTTGTTATGCAGAAGACTGGTGAACCTCTAATGATATCTCTAAAAGAATTTCAGAAACTACCCAGGAACTACAGATCAATGAATCTTACTTTCTTACTAGAAAAGCTGGATACAGTCCTAATAAATGTAAATTCAGTGAATGCTGAAGCAAGCATAATTTTGAAAGTAAAAGCAACATGGCGAGAAATCAGGTCTGACTATTTTGAGATGTAAATAAGCATGTTGAAAACAAGTAGACATGATTTATTTACTTCCAAAACTCTCAAAATCTGTTTATGAGTCCCTATTTATTTTTGTATACTCAATGGTGAGCTCAGTAATTAGCATTTGATGGGTGGTGAAAAAATGGTTGTAAAATTGAATAGACAACACCAATTAAAAATGTGACTTAAAGCACACCAGAAATTTAGAGACTTGGCTATTTATATCACAAACAGACAATTGAGTTGTAAAGAGGTAACAATGTGTACACAAACAGGGCTCCTCTGGAGATTGAAGTACAAACTATTGGTTCCCCAAAGGATCAGAATTTCATAAGTAACCAGGAAGAAACTACAGTAAATTGCTTAAATTTGCAGATGTGCCTTTTTGGATAGTAAGATGCCAGCCCAATAGGGAAAAAGTTGCCAAAACATTTTGCCCTGGCAGGTAATGTCATCAATATGGCAACATAAGACATCCCCTGGAAAAGTCTCCCCTCAGAATCAACAAATAAAGGGATAAATCCCACTTGATTAGAACTCTGGAGGATGTTAGATATTGGAGAAGGACTCCACAAATGCTGAATTGAGGAAAAAGAAAACTAATCTCCAAGATCAGATAGGAAATTTGCATCCCAGAAACATCAGTCCAGAACCCTTCCCCTCACTCAGTCCTGCACAGCAGCTGGGGAGTTGCACAGAGGCAGCACAGCCTGGATCCCTCCAGCCATGGATGCAGACTCTAGAGCTACTCACAACAGGGAATTAAAATCCCATACATATCCAGAGGCACAGGGACCCAAGTCTGCAGAGATCCAGGGTGGAAGAAAAGACACTGAGAAGTGTCAAATACAAAAGGGCCCCCAGGGTGGTAAAAAGCAAGACCACAGCAAAACTTTTGCAAAATGTGTGCAGATTCAATCTAATCTCTTTTGGCAGGGCCACCTAAATGTAAAATGGGTTTTAATGGATTGACTTATCTGGGTCACCAGGGTGGAATACCCTAACTGGAAGAAACTGGTGGCAGAAAAGCCTCCCAGAAAAAAAAAAATAGAGGAGAAACTGAGCTGCTGAAAGATGGGATGTTATAAAACAGGACGGGTCCAGGAATTGAAAGGTGTAAGGAAAGGGGGACACTAACTGAGGGAGAGAATTTAAACAAATAGTAGGAGCTAGGAAAAAAATTCTGCACAAAATCAAACAGAACAGATCAAGGTTTTCCAAGAAGGAACAGAGGAAAGGAAACTTTCTCCTGAAGGTGAAAGAATTGCACAAAAAGTATTTGTAAGAAATAAAAGTTGAACTGCATTTCCAGGTAAGAAACAGATGAAGAAGAGTCAAGAAAATTTGAACAGTTAAACATGGGCTACTCTAAAAGTCCGGGATAAGTTTATAATAAAAATGGACAAGAAGGAAAAAATGGCCTTCATAGTTAAAACAGTAAAATTAATCAGATGCCCAAACATCATTAAAATATTACAGGCCATACTAAGAAACAGGAAGATATGGTTAAGTTAAAGTAATAAATGAAACTTCAGAGAAGACACAGAAATTGAAACAACTAATCAAAGAAGTTAAAACAAATCTCCTAAATCAATACAAAGAGATGAAGGACAATATGGATATAGAGCTAAAAGATATTAAGAAGACAATGTATAAGCATAAAGAAGAATTTGAAAGTCCAAAAAGAAACATAACACAAATTGTGGGTATGAAAGGCCCATTGATGAATATTAAAAATATACCAGAGGCATGCATCAGCATTTCTGAACAGGCAGAAAAAAAGAATCAGCAAACTTAGAAGAACACTGGGCAAATGAAATAATACAGGCAGAAAAACAGGTAGAGAAAAGAATAGAAAAAATTAAGCAGTGTCTCAGGGATTTGAGTGACACCATTGAGTGTCCAAATATATGCATCATGGGTATCCCAGAAGGAGGAGAAGGGAAAAGGGACAGAAAGAATATTTGAGGAAATATAGGTTGAAAATGTCCCAACTCTTATGAAAGACATAAATATACATGTCCAAGAAGCACGAAGTACTTCAAACAGAAAAATTCCCAATAGGCCTACTCCAAGACACATACTAATCAGAAAGTCAAATGCCAAAAATAAAGAGAGAATTCTGAAAGCAGCAAAAGGAAAGCAATTCATCACATACAAGGGTCCTCAATTAGACTGTGTTGATTTTTCACCAGAAACCATGGAGGTGAGAAGGCAATGGTATGATATATTTAAGGTACTGAAAGAGAAAAACTGACGGCCAAAAATTCTTTACCTGGCAAAAATTATCCTTCAAAAAGGAGGGAGAGATTAAAATAACCACAGATAAACAGAAAATGAGAGATTTTTTCAACAAAACACCTGCCCTACAAAAATTACTAAATGGAGTTCTGCATGTTGAAAGGAAAAGACAGGAGAGAGGACTTGGAGTTGTTTAAAGAAATGAATATATTCAGTAAGGGTTACTAAATAGGTCAATGCAAAACCAAATAGTATTGTATCCTCAATATACAATTTTTTTCTTTAATTCCTGTAAGAGTGAGAATATAATTGAACAAGAAAATGGTATATTTACTGGCAATGGACATGCAAAATATAAAGAGAAAATGTTGGACAAAAACAAGATAAAGAGGGGAAACAGAGGGATGTGGAGCAGAGAACATGTATGCTATTGAAGCAAAGTTGTATCTTTTCAAATTAGTAGGTTATAGATACATGTTTCATCATACAAACTCCAGGGTGACCACAAGACCTAACTTCAAACCTGGAGGAATAAGAAAAAGAAGAGCAAACTAAACCCAAAGCAAGCAGAAGGAAAGAAATAAAGATTAGAACAGAAATAAATGAAATAGAAGATGAGAAAGCAACAGAATCTACAAAACCAAAAGTTCATTTTTTGAAAAGATCAATAAAATCGACAAACTCTTAGCTAGACCGACAAAAGAGAAAGAAAATGCAAATAAATGAAATAAAAATTAGAGGATGGGCTTTACTACTGATGCCACAGAAACAAAAAGCATCATAGACGGATATCATGAACAGCTGTATGCCAACAAATTAGGCAATCTACATGAAGTGGACAAATTCCTAAAAACACATGAACAACCTGCAAAGTCTAGAAGAAACAGAAGATCTCAATGGTCAATTACCAGTGAAGAGATTGAATCTGTCATCAAAAACCTTCTAACAAGGAAAGCCCAGGACCAGATGGCCTCACAGGTGAATACTACCAAACACTCCAAGAAGAATAAATACCAATCCTGCTCAAACTCTTTAAAAAATTGAACTGGAGGGAACACTGCCTAAATCATTCGAAAGCCAACATCATTCTAATACCAAAGTCAGTTAAATATACTACAAGAAAAGAAAATCATATACCAATTTTTCTTATGAATATAGATGCAAAATTCCTCAACAAAATACTGGACTCTGGAATATAGGTTACCAGGGACTGAGTTTGGGGTAGTGAATGCTTAATTTGTACAGATTTTCTATTTGGGTTGTTTGTAAGTTTTCAGAATGGAGGGTGGTGCTAGTAGCACAATATTGTGACTGTAATTAGCACTAAATTATATATGTGTTTGTGATTAGAACGGGAAATATTAGGTCATATATATGTTACTAGAATAAAAATTAAACGATAAAACATATAGCTGTAGAACATAGTGAACTCTATTGTTAAGGATGGACTATAGTTAATAGCACAATTATAAAAATGTTTTTTCATGAATTATAGTAAATGTACACTAATACAAACTGTTAATAATAGGGTGCATTATTGGGGAAAATATACCCTAATGTAAACTATAGCTAATACCACAATTATAATAGTTTTTCATCAATTGTAACAAATATACCACACAAATGCAAGTATTTATACAGGGGGGTCGGGTATATGGGAACACTGTATTTTTTACATAATTTTTCTGTAATCCTACAACTTCTCTAATTAAAAATAGTTTTTTAAATGGACAAAGAACTTGAATAGACATTTCTCCAAAGAAGATGTACAAATGGCCAGTATGCACACAAAATAATGATCAATATCATTAGCCATTTGGGAAAAGCTAATTTTTAAAAGAAAAACATGGAGAAAATAGCAACTCTTGGCTAGGATGTGGAGAAATAGGAATAAGCATTCTTTGTTGGTGGGAATATAAAATGATGCAGCCACTGTGGAAGACAGTTTGGTGGTTCCTCAGAAAGCTAAGTATAGAATTACCATAAGACATGGCAATCCCACTTCCAGGTGTATACCCAAAAGAACTGAAAGCTGGGACTTGATATAGATAATTTGTATACTAATATTCATAGTAGCATTATTCACACTAGCCAAAAGGTAGAAGCAACCCAAATGTCCATCAGTAGGTGAATGGGTAAACAAAATGTGTGGTATATACATACAATGTAATATTATTTAGCTGTGAAAATGAATGCAGTTCTGGTACATGCAACAATGTGGATGAACCTTGAAGCCATCAAGTGAACTAAGCCAGAATCAAAATATCAAATATTGTATGCTCTCTCTGATATGAAATAATTAGAATAAGCAAATTCATAGAGTCAGAAATTAGAATACAGTTTACCAGGGGCTGGGGTGGGGCTAGGGAAAGCTGAATTCATGCTCAATTGGTACAGAATTTCTTTTTGGGATGATGGAAAAGTTTTGTTAATGGATGGTATTGATGGTAGGACAACATTGTGAATGTAATGATCACTATTGAATTACATATTTGAATATGGTTAAAAGGGGAAATTTTAGGTTGCATATATGTTACTAGAATAAAACTTTAAAAAACAATAGAGGATTGTACAACACAAACAGAAAACCTTAATGTAAACCATGGTCTGTAGTTAATAGTAGATTTATAAATATGTTCTTTCATCAGTTGTAACTAATGTACCTTACTAATGCAAGGTGTTTATAATAGGGGGTATATGGGAATTCCATATTTTATGCACAATTTTTCTGTAAACCTACAACTTCGCTAATGAAATACATATATATATTTAAATATATATATGGCAGTTTGAGATTATTTATAAATCCTGAAAAGAGAAAGATTATGTTTGTAATCTAATCTATTCTGGGTGTGATACCCTTTGATTATATTGGATTCAATTGAGCAGCCCTTGATTAAATTACCTGTTAAGATGAGGGCTTTGATTCAACCATGTCAGTAAGGCATGACTCAGAGTGAGTCCCTGCCCCCTTGGTGGTTCTATATAAATGGACACTTGCTCAAGAACACACCTGAGAAAAGGAAAGAACTTTGCCATGTGACAGAATGGAGAAGGTTCAAACAGCTAAGGCCCTGGGGAGAGATGAGCCATTCCCCTGAGAATTTGCAGCTGAAGAGAACAGAGTAGCAGAGTAGCTGAGAAGGTCCAAGAGACCAGGCAGAGATCAGCGAACATCTTACTTCAACACGTGGAAACT
>JAQZBX010093313.1:0-12166 GCA_029593785.1 Cabassous unicinctus
TAAGTTTCTTCTCACCAAAGTTCATTGCCACGTGTTGGAGCAGGACAGCTGCCTACGTTCGCCAGGGTTCAGGCTTCTTGTGTTCCTCTCTTCCCGGGGCTGCGTTTCTCTCTGGGCTTAGCTCTTCTGGTTCCTTCACAAGGTCAGCTGTAGACTACCAGGCGAATGGCTCACTTCTCTTCTCCTGGGGCCTTTTCTCCAACATCAAAACTAATTCTCAAAAACTGCTTCCTCTGTCCTTTGCCTTGCCTTTTATATTCGATTCCCCACCCACCAAGGGGTGGGGCTCAACGCCCTAATCATAACCTAATCATGCCCAGATTAACAGATCAGTTTACAAGCATGATCCACTTATATTTTTGGAATTCATAATTACATCAAATTGGCCAACGGTTACATCCCATTAGCAGTTATAAAAAGAAAAATATGTTTTTTATATGCTTTTGAGAAATCCAGAAGAATAATCATCAAAGTATTTCCTGGTTATTTCTGGGTAGTGGAGTTATGGGTGGGGGAACTGGAGTTTCACTTTTTAACACAAACTTTCTAGTTGTGGAGAGAATATTTGTATGTTTTCTGTAAATAGGTTGATTTGTGATTTGGCCACTTATTCAGCAATTCCTGGAAGATGTAGGGAAAGGATTCCCCTCTCCCACTGAAGGAGAGATGTATTTCCAAAGCTGCTTTCTGATTTTGATGGGATTAGGTGCTGTAATTTCCTAGATATAGGGCTTATTGTCAGAATAAACTAATATAGGGAAAACAACATTCATTATTATTCCTAACATTATTTCTAACACAGAGGACAAAATAAGGGCAGTGGATTCATCTAGCAAGTGGAAGCCAAGTAATGATGGGTCAAAGCTAAGCTGGACTTCAGAAATCAGACTTTGACACCTAATCTTCATCACTATGTGACTAATCTCTTCTCCTGCAGGATAAGAGGAGCTGAGTTCTGGATATCTCTGGGTTTCAGGCTAGAGAAGGGAAGGCTCTGAGGTGGTATCAGGGTTTGACTTGGGGCCCTTGTTGTTTTTCCTAGGTGAGCCTCTACTCAGACTTATTGCTGCAACTACTGCCACTTAGCTTGACTCACTAAGTGGTGACTTTAAAAAAAAAAAAACAGCTTTATTGAGTATAGTTTACGAATCATAAAATTTACTTTTTTTAAGTGAACAATTTAAGTGTACAATTCAATGACTTTTAGTATATTTGCAGTTGTTCAACCTTCAAAATGTAATTTTAGAATGTCAGTCACCCCAAAAAGAAACCTTGCGCCTTTACAAGTCTTTGTGTGAACATATTTTCATTTCTTCATAATCCTTTCTGCACTCTCTAATTGGGATGGAAAAGGGTGCTACCTCATTGCTGTTCTCTTAGTGTAAGATAGGGACGGTCGACAGGGTTCCACCCCAGAATCTCTTAGCCCCTATGTCCTTTGGGGTGGTGGAGGGGCATGGCTTTAGCTTGCATTCACTACATGCAGGACAGGGCTGGTTGACAGGGCTGTACTCCACAGTCTTTGCAATGTACAGTGGGGTAGGGGAAGAACAGGGCGGCTTCATTCTTTCATGCTGTTCACCTACTCCCTTCTTTAAACATGCATATCTAAGTCTCCTTTCACATGTTTTTTGCCTTGATTACCTGTATTTTCAAAACATGTGTTTGAACCTTTTTTTAAATAAATGTTTTCTGTATTTATTTTCACTTCTAACTTTAAAACAACATATTTGAATAACTCTTCAAACATCCAGTAAGTTTTATTTATTTATGTTTTGTCTTTGGTCCCTTGGGAGTACAAGGATTTCCCATATCTGTGTGAAAGAAATAAAACAAAGATGGTCTCTTCTTAAGACTGTTCCCACTTATCCAACCCTCCCACATTCTTGTTCGAGTCTCAGTTGTAACAAGTTCAGTCCCACATTCCTGCATGTAGCTCGCATAACTCACTTCCCCAAAATCCATGTCAGTAAAAGGGGATGAACCCAGATACTGGGGACATGCCCTCACACTCTCCCTAAAAAGGCAATAAGCCTTGCGTCGCTCCGTGATCGGGTTAGTTTTCGCGCTTAAGATTGTAAGCCCATAGTCCCCAGCCAGTGGGGAAATGGGTGAGGTAAGGGAGGGAGGGAAATGAGGTGTTGCGTCAGGGTACCTACATAATTTTTGTTCCTGCGCTGACCACGCGCACTTACCCTGCTTCCATTAGTCTGTGTGTGTGCCCTTTCTCATGAGAAAGAAAGAAATTACTACTGCCTCTGGTTTAATTTTCTGTCTTCAAAACTTTCATTTTGAGTAAATGGTTGCCGTCCCACTCAATTGGGGGCTCGTCCGGGATCGGGAAGACAAGTAGAGACCCTTGAACCCCTTCTCTGACTGGCAGGACATCCCACTGAAGTTTTACGGTGGCCCTTGGCATAGGAACAGTCAGAGGTCTCTCCCGGTCACCAGGCCCGAAGGAAGCAGAGGTTGAAACAGACGCACAGGGAAAAGGTCCAGACCACAAAAACTGAAATGAGAGAAGTCACGTAAGTCTGTGCACAGACCCAGGTAAGAGACTTTGTGTCTGGGGCCTGGGTGACTTGAAGAGGGAGGAATTAGTTCTGAAAGATCCTGTTGAGTCAGGGAGATTGAGTATCTGGAGGATAAGAATACAAGAAATCTCAGGCAAGATACAGGGCGGAAAGTAGGGACTAAGGGCCGGTAACTCCTCGGAAATCTCAGGGAAAATGGGAAAGATAAATTCTAAGAGCAGCCGGCATGAAACTTTACCAGAGGTGCCTGAGGACAGTCTACTGGGGACAAGATTAGAAAACTGGGATGATCTTCCAAAATATAAAGGAAAAAGCAAAAAGGCTATGATAAAATATTGTTGTTTAATCTGGGCTGGAATTCCCCTTAAGGGTGGAGCTGTTCACTGGCCAAAATTCGGCTCCACGGAAGACTGGGTCTGCCAGGCCCTAAATTTGTATGTAAATGGGAAACAGCCTGGATGTGAGGAAGAATGTTCGTTCTTATTGCTGCCCTCTGGCTTCTGGACTTAGGACAGTATGTTCTGTCAACCGATGCCGGGAACAGAAAAAGCAGAGGAATGACAGGATGAGAAAGAAGAAAAGGGGGGCTCATGGGACCCCCTTCTCGCCTTACCCCCTCCCTATGTGTCCTCTCCTGTCCCGCCTCTCGCCCCCACCCCTCCCCATCCTTTGGCACCTCCATCTCAGAATTTAATTGAAACGGAGGACCCAACTCTTCCCGTGTACCCCACAGTCCCCTTAGAAGAGAACTAAGACAACTAGTTAAAGATCAAGAGAGTTTTCCTCTAGAAGGGCCAATTAAACAGTGCCCTCTTAGAGAAGTTCCCCTAGGGCAAGGGGAAATTGGGTTTGTGAATGCTCCCTTGAGTAGTACTGAAATAAGAAGTTTTAAAAAAGAAATGAAAAATCTATTAGAAGACCCTTTGGGCTTAGCTGACCAATTTAATCAATTTCTCAGCCTGAATGTTTACACTTGGATGGAATTAATGTCCATTTTAGATCATCTCTTCTCTGGAGAAGAACAGGGACAAATTAGAAGAGCGGCTATGAAGGTCTGGGATGATAATCACCCACTAGCCCAAGGGGGACCCGGAGGGGAACGGAAGTTCCCCCTCCAGGACCCTAACTGGAATCACAATAACGCAGCCCATAGGGATAACATGAGAGAGCTAAGAAGTATAATTGTCCAGGGGATTAGGAATGCTGTCCCCAAAAGTCAGAATTTAAATAAAGCTTCAGAAGCAAAACAAGAAAAAGAGGAAACCCCTCCAGCTTTCTTAAATAGGCTAAAATATTTGATGAGAAAATATTCAGGCCTAGAAATAAATGACCCAGCGGCCCAAAACTTACTTAAAGTGTATTTTGTGACTAACTCATGGCTTGATATCAATAAAAAAAATTACAAAAGATAGAGGGATGGGCAAATAAGCCACTTGATGATTTATTATCTGCAGCCCAACAAGTGTATGTAAGAAGAAATGAAGAAGAGAGGAAAGAACAAACTAAGGTTATGATGCAGGCTTTAAAACAGCAGCAAGAAGAACAGACCAATTTAATGTTACAAACTGTACAAACAATGACTAACGCCTTACAGAGACCTAGTGTTGGAAGAGGCAAAAGAATTCCCTTTCGGGGACATGGCAATCCAGCCCAATCCCTGTACCAAAAGAGAAATGCTCCGCACCTCCCGCTAACTTGCTATGACTGCAGGAAAGAAGCTCATATGAAGAGGGATTGCCCAGAAAGGCAAAAAGAGCAAAAGATCTTCTCTCTGATGGAATTGGAAGATTGAGGAAGCCAGGGATTCAAGATAGACCCTCACCCAGAACCCTTGATAAAACTAAAGGTGGAAGATAAAAAGGATAACATTACTTTCCTAATTGACACAGGTGCAGCCAGATCCTCCCTTATTACCTTACCTCAAGGGGCCAAACTAAGCGAGAAGAAACTCATAGTCTCAGGGGTAAAAGGAGAAAATTTTGTTGTTCCATTTATAAAACCATTACAAATCGAATATAATCAAGAAACCTACTTGGAACAATTTCTTTTCTTCCCTGAAGCAGGGATCAACTTATTGGGTAGAGACATGATCACAAAATTAGGCCTAAATCTAACGGTTGAAGGAACGAAGATTGTTCCAACCCTACTCCTCTGACTATGTGTTACAAAAGAGGAAGAAGAGTGTAACATTGACCCACTAGTCTGGGCTGGACCCCGAAATAGGGGAAAAGTAGACATACCCCCCCCGCCAAGGGTCAAGCTGAGGGAACAAGGACAGATAGTTAGAGTAAAGCAATATCCAATATCTCTTGAGGGTAGAAGTGGCCTCTGGCCAGTTATGTTAGCACTCCTGGAAGATGGTCTCTTGGAACCATGCCAGTTTCCATACAACACCCCCATCTTTCCCGTATGAAAAAGTGACGGGACATACAGCTTGGTCCAGGACCTAAGAGAGATCATTAAAATTGTCCTACCTTCACATCTAGTAGTCCCTGACCCTTACACTTTAATGAGTAAGATACCTCACAAAGCTCCTGGTTCAGTGTGATGTATTTGAAAGATGCTTTTTGGGCCTGCCCCCTCCATGAAGAGAGCAGAGATCTGTTCGCCTTTGAAAGGGAGGACCCCAAAACAGGGAGAAACAACAGTTAAGATGGTGTGTCCTCCCTCAAGGGTATACAGAAGCTCCCAATCTCTTTGGGCAGACACTAGAAAAAATATTGGAATCCTTGCAGCCCTCTTTTAGGTTCACCCTATTACAATATATAGATGACCTATTGATAGCAGGAGACAAGCCCCCAACAGTGGCCACGGCCCCATAGAGCTTTTAAACTTCCTGGGGAAGCAAGGGCTATGGGTATCAAAGAGCAAATTACAATTTGTGGAAAGAGAGGTAAAATATTTAGGGCATCTAATTAGCGAAGAAAAAAGACAATTGGACCCCAACCGAGTCTCAGCCATTCTACAACTGGGGTTACCCAAAACAAAGAGGGAATTAAGAAAGTTCTTAGGACTCAGAGGGTATTGCCAATTATGGATTGACATGCCAGTCTCAGCAAGCCATTGTATGCCCACCTCCTAGAAGAAGCTCCTGACAAAGTCAATTGGGATCAAAAAGGAGAGGGAAAATTCCGCCTACTAAAAAGAGCACTTCAATTGGCTCAGGTATTAGCCCTCCCCTCCCCTACTAAGCCCTTTCACATGTTTGCAAATGTGGATCAAGGAGTGACCTTAAGGGTATTATCTCAGACTTGGGGAGGGCTAAAAAGACCTGTAAACTTCCTATCCAAAGTTTTGGACCCCGTAGCTAGAGGCTGGCCAACCTGTATTCAGGCTGTAGCAGCCACTGCAATACTAGTTGAAGAAAGCAAGAAGCTAACCTTTGGAGGAGGCCTCATTGTGAGCATTCCTCATCAGGTTCGCACCATCCTAAGCCAGAGGGCCAGCAGGTGGCTGACTGACTCTCAAATTTTGAAATATGAGGCAATCCTGTTAGAAAAAGACAATTTGGTAATCACCACGAACCAGAGTTTAAATCCTGCTATATTCTTGTGGGTAACAGGAGAGGAAAATCTTGAGGAAGGCGAACATGACTGCATGGAAATAATTGACTATCAAACTAAAGTGAGAGAAGATTTACAAGAAACCCCTCTGCCCTCAGGAACCAACTTGTTTATTGATGGGTCCTCCCGAATGGTAGAGGGAAAGAGGAAAAATGGATATGCAATAATAGATGGGAATAAGTCAGCTGTAGTAGAAAAAGTTCAACTGCCAAGTCCTTGGTCGGCCCAAACTTGTGAGCTATATGCCCTAAATCAGGCTCTAAAATTATTAAAGGGACAAGACAGAAACATTTATACTGACTCTCGGTATGCTTGGGGAGTAGCACACGTGTTTGGAAAGATTTGGGAAGAAAGGGAATGATAACTAGTTGGGAAAAAGAATTAGCACATTCAGACCCGCTAACCCTTATGTTGAAAAATTTACTCTTACCAGACTCTATCGCCATCATACATGTAAATGAACATCAAAAAGGGAATACTTTTGAGGCTGGAGGGAATAGATTAGCTGATGAAGAAGCAAAAAGGACTGGAATAGAAGAACGGCTTGAAGCCCCAATGATGGTTTTAGTCCCTGCCTTACCCATAGAAGTTGTCAAACCTCGTTTTGGTGACAAAGAATTAGAAGGGGTAAAAGCAATGGGTGGAACTCAGAGAATGAAAAATGGTTCTTGGAAGATGGGAGAGAAATAATAAATAAAGCCATTGCTAGGGGAATCCTAAATCATCTCCACCAGGGCAGCCAGTGGGATGTTCAAAATTTAAGAGATGCTGTTCTGACTCATTTTGAATGTATCAGACTACTCTGTCGTCTGGCAAGTGGTAGATGGATGTATCATCTGTAGAAAGATAAAGTCTGAGGAACAAACCCCTAGGAGGGCGACCCCCAGGGTTCAGACCTTTTCAAAGCATTCAGGTGGACTTCACTGAAGTACCACCAATGGGAAAATTAAAATACTTCCTAGTGGTTGTTGACCATCTCACTTCATGGGTGGAAGCCTACCCAGTTCCCCAAGTGACTGTACAATCTGTAATTAAGATACTATTAGAACACCTCATCCCTAGGTATGGACTCATTGTAAACATTGATTCAGACAATGGGACCCATTTCACAGCTCAGGTTCTACAAGGGTTAATGAAAGCCTTAGAAATTAACTGGGACTTCCATACTCCCTGGCATCCACCCTCCTCAGGAAAAGTAGAAAGAATGAACCAGGAGCTTAAAAGACAGCTTACCAAATTGGTGTTAGAAACTGGACTAAATGTCTGCCACTTGTACTGTTGAGGATCATGGTAAAACCTAGAAGAGACTTAAGTTTGTCCCCATATGAAATCCTATTTGGACACCCTTATCCTGCCAAAATGGGATCTCCTTTTCAATGGGAAAGCAAAGACAAATTTTAAAGAAAATATGTACACTCTCTTGCTTTAACTCTTTCCTCCTTACAGAAGAAGGCCTTGACTGCCTAGACCCCTCCTCTTGGGTTCCTGGCCCACAAGTTCCAACCTGAAGACTGGGTCCTCATCCACACCTGGAAAGAAGATAAGCTGACCCCTGACTGGGAAGGTCCATTTCAAGTTTCACTGACCACAGACACTGCTGTAAGAACTGCAGAGAAAGGCTGGACTCATTACACCCACGTCAGAGGACCCATCTCCACTCCCACATCTGAGCCTGGGACTCCTCCCTTCTGGACTGTGACCACAGATAATAAAAATCCCCTACACCTTACTTTCAAAAGTACTCACAAATAAGGTTACATTTTCAACTCTACTTTTATTGGGCCTTCCTGATACTTTCCTCAGCATGACCAGCTCCACCGGCCTCCTCCTGTTGCTCTTCCACATCAGCTTTCTATATAAGATCTCCCTTTCAGTCACTACTATAACAGTTAATGAGGGAAAAGATTCCCAAATTATCCAATTTGATTTCTGTGCTCTGGAAGGAGTCTATCCCTCTTGTGGAAACTTAGAAAATCAGAGAGCATTGAGTTCCTCAGAAAAATATCTATGTCCTGAACATTCCAACCCAAAGGGATATGATATAACATCATGGTTCTCCCCTTGTTCTACCTGGTACCAAGTCCGATGGACTACACAGTTTAGGGGGTGGACGGCATCCTGGAATAATGGCAGGACTGCCGGTTGTGCCATCATCTTTGCCAGACCAGGGGAGGATGGAGAAAATTGCTATTCGCTCAGATCCTTAACATTCTCCAAGGGAACTGCTAAAGGCGAATGCCAAATAAACCAATGCAACCCTCTCACTATTGTTCTGCCAGGGCCAATAGATAGCAGGTACAATCGCACCTTTGGAATTGGAGCAGATATTACTGGCAAAGACCCAACAGCAAGGTTCAGAATTTTAGTAATCCCACCCCAAGCTAACACCTCAACCCCAAGCCCCACGGAACTCCCTACCAACTTGGGACTCTAGCCCCCTACTAAGACCCTGGATGTTAAGGTCATAGCAATTAAAGATGCAAGAGACAGCTTTCAAAATAGAAGTAGTATATAGTGAAACAAATGCCTCGTGGGGATGGGTAAGCTATACTGTACATAGCTTGGGAAAGAGTGATTGTTACACTTGTACCACTGGCCATCCCGGTGCTCAAGTAGTTCCATTTCCCCTGGGAATGGAGAATCACCCAAGAGAGTTTAAATGTGTGGTTTCCCTTTTCTCCAACTCTGCAAACCAGAGCAACTCCAGTGCCCTGGCTACCCTGTTTCCTCTGACCAAAAAGAGTGGAAATAAAGGAATCCCTCTGGCCAGTGGCAGATTCTGGAATCACACCATGTGCATCTCACTGTAGTGCCTGAGAAACCAGTCTCCCGCCTAACCTGTGCACAAACGTGGAACGTTACTGAGGATTTCTGTTACCACAACCTAACAGTGCCAAGGGCAGACCTCTGGTGGTCAGGTGGGGGAACTACACTTAAACAAACTGGTCGACTGGCATGGGACGTGTGCCTTAGTACAGCTCGCCATCCCTTTCACTATGGCATATCTGAACCAAACCCCTGAGCAAAGGCCAACCTCAGGATCCCGCCATAAGTGAGAAATCCCTGAGAGTTCCTTTGATAATAATGTCTATATAGATACTAATGGGGTCCCAAAGGAGCTCCTGATAGATACAAAGCCCGTAATCAGATTGCCTCAGGTTTTTAATCCTTCCTATTTTGGTGGGTTACAGTAAACAAAAATGTGGACTGGATCAATTACATTTATTACAATCAGCAAAGATTCATAAACTACACCAGGGCCTTTCTCAACAATTAGATGCAACCAGTCAAATGGCTTGGGAAAATAGGTTAGTATTAGACATGATGCTAGCAGATAAAGGGACAGTTTGTGTGATGATAGGAGAAAGTTGCTGTACTTACATCCCAAATAATACTGCCCCAGATGGGTCGGTTACCCAGGCCCTGTGAGGTCTCGCAGCCTTATCTGAAGAATTAACCAAAAATTCCAGAGTAGATATCACCTCGTGGACCAGTTGGTTTGATTCCCTCTTTTCTGGGCCTTGGTCTAGAAATATAACTATGTTAATCAGAATTTTTGGTATACTCATTATATTACCCTGCTTAGTCCCTTGCTTTATTTCCCTAATTCAACGAACAGTACAAAATATATAAGTAATCCCCATAGGGAAAAACGGGCAACCTGGACCATGATTTTACTTAAACAAGCACCTACCAAATTCCAAACAGCTCCAGATTCCAAACAGAAAACTATCTAGATCTAGATCTAGAAGAAATGGCTGAATCCGCATATAATGAATGGTGTGAGAAGAGCCCAATAAACTATTTAAAGAGAAGAGGGGGAATTGAGAGAAATAAAACAAAGGATGGTCTCTTCTCAAACTAAATGTCCTATTCCCACTTATCCAACCCTCCCACATTCTTGTTGAGTCTCAATCATAACAAGTTAAGTCCCACATTCCTGCAGGTAGCTGGCGTAACTCACTTCCTCAAAATCCACGTCAGTAAAAGGGGATGAACCCAGATACTGGGGTAAGCCTTGCTTTGCTCCATGATTGGGTTAGTTTTCGTGCTTAAGATTGTAAGCCCATAGTCCCCAGCCAATGGGGAAATGGGTGAGGTAAGGAAGGGAGGGAAATGGGGTGTTGCGTCAGGGTACCTACATAATTTTTTTTCCTGCACTAACCACGTGCACTTACCCTGCTTCCATTAGCCTGGGTGTGTGCCCTTTCTCATAAGAAAGAAATAAATTACTACTGCCTCTGGTTTAATTTTCTGTCTTCAAAGCTTTCATTTTGAGTAAGTGGTCATCGTCCCACTCATGTGGATCCCAAAACAATTTTAAGAAAGATGTCAATATGGGGGATCTTGGGTGTGGTACTTGTGTGTAAAAGGGTGTTCATAAGACTGGGTTAAGAATGGAGATGAAGTAGTCATGTGGCTTCTGGATAGTGGATATTTCCCCCATTTCTTATTTTATACAGACTTTTTGGCAAATAGCCAAAGTTGTACTTCAAAGGAAAAAAATTGGACAAATGGCAAAATCAAATCATCCCATGCCTCTGCAGAGTTACCCCTCAGTTTTTAAGTTGGTGCACTTGTGGGCAGGATGGCTGAAAAACAGATAATAGTCCGTCGGGAATTCTATGCTTCTGCAGAAAATCTTCTTCTTATTAAAACAATATGTATGTAAGTGGGTGAGAAGTATAAACAAGTCTCTAGTTCTACTTGTAAGGTGTTGACAGAAGTTGGGTGGGACATTTGACTTGCCCAGCAGTAGTGAGGAAATCCTTTTGAAAAGCAATGGGATTTGAAGTCTCAGAGGATGATGACATAGAAGGAACATGGGAATTTTGGAGAAGAAAGTTATATGAGGTAGATTATGGTCCTCTCAAGCAGAACATGCCACGGCAAGGAAGGAAAGGGGTCCCAGTGGAAGCTGTCTTCCTGGATCATTTTATTCACTTATATCATCTATTTATTCTTTGGAAATATATTGATTCACTTTGAAATGACTCTGGGAATCAAGAAAACTACTTTCTAGTTGTACAGGGTTTCTACTTGAATTTTTGAAATATTGAAAATAGATTTAATTCCCTTATCAGTTCCTTCATGGGAAGTTCTCCTAAACTTATCATACCCTTGTCCTGCTTTCCCTTCCCAGCTTTTTCCACTCCTCCCCATTTCCATTGCTTTTCCTAATTGATTCTCCTGTTTAGCAGCAACAGTACCCTTCCTTTACCTAGTAGCAGATCTAGCATTGGTTTCCAGGTTTATTGGCGTTGGTATCAGTGATGCAGGCTTCAGTGTTTGGGCCTCATTTAGCTCAAATATGTATGTATTAATCAGAAAAGGTTGAACATGAGAATGGAGGACCCCCAGCAAGCTGCTTTTAAAAAAGTAAAAAAGGTAGTAATACAAACTCAAGCAGTAAAGAGGGGTTAACCCTAACTCACCCTGTGAATTGGATGAAGCCAGCACCAATATTAACTTTGGGTGGGGTTTGTAGCAAAGGCAACATTCTAAGCAAATACCCCTTGGGTATTGGTCCCAGTTGTGGAGGGGGCGAAACTATGATGTAGCCCCTTGAAAAAACAACTGTGTACAACATACTATGCTCCATTGCAAGTAGAAAGCTTAACCCAATAGTGTTTGGTCACTCTGAAAACTACCATCCCTATCCAGGGGTGATTTGCAAATACTAAAAACAAAACAAGCAATGGACTGTCATGGGCTTCCCATTGTCAAGGAGAGAGCTGTGGAAAGACATCTGAATCACCTGCCAGCAATGACAGGTAACTGTCATGTCCCTGCCCACTCCTCTAACACCCCTCTTGGGAATGTTGAGGCATATACCCTCACAAAGATCTGAAGATCTGAGACCATGCCTTTGAAACCTGAAAAGCAGCAGAGTAACTCCACAGGAAAAAGCAGACATCATGGCTACCAAACCCTGTGGCAGCAGTTCCAGCTACCTGTTACCTCAGTTACAATAGTTACCTCACCAGGCGAAACGTATTGGCCAAGCACAGACTCCAATAGCACAATGGCAAGTAGATTACATTGGTCCCCTCCTCAAGGTGTACTTTC
>JAQZBX010093314.1:0-12157 GCA_029593785.1 Cabassous unicinctus
AGTTAAACCCCTCTCCACCTTCTGTCAGAGCCCTCCCTCCCTCAGAGTATGCTCCCACACGCCTGCAGGCAGCGGGAGTCGCGGATGTAGGATCCGTGGCTCCAGCCAGCCGTTTTCTGTGCGGGCGGTGCTCAGCCGTCTGTGTTGACCACCACAGGCAGGCTCAGAACTTACGAATCTCCACCGATCACTCTACATCATCGATCTGCCAGCTGCTAGATGACCCAAGCTTCTCACTCTGTGCGCCCACAGCACAGACCCTCGGGCAGGACCGTTTCCACAGTCGGCCGTCTCTGGAGATCTGGATCGTGAGTACCCACCTAGATTGATGCCATCTTGGTCCTCCATTCAATTGAGTTTTAAACAGGTAATGCAAGGGTTGTTCAACATGAGAAAATCAATCAGCATAACATACTACATTAATAAATCAAAGAAGAAAAATCACATGAGCCTATCGATTGATGCAGAAAAAGGCATTTGACAAAATACAGGATCCTTTCTTGATAAAAATACTACAAAAGATAGGAATTTCTCAACATGATAAAGCCTATATATAAAAAACCCACAGCTAACACTGTACTCAATGGTGAAAGACTGAAAGCTTTTCTGTTGAGATCAGGAATAAGACAAGAATTCCCACTGTCACCACTGTTGTTCAATATAGTGCTAGATGTTCTAGCTAGAGCACTCAGGCAAGAAAAAAATATGAAAAGCATCCAAATTAGAAAGGAAGTAGTAAAACTTTTGCTACTCACAGATGATATGATCCTATGCCTAGAAAGTCCAGAAAAACCTACAACAAAGATGCTAGAGGAAATAAATGAATTCAGTAAAGTGTCAGGATACAAGATACATATGCAAAAATCAGTGGTGTTTCTAAACATCAGTAATGCACAATCTGAGGAGGAAGTCAGGAAAAAAATTCCACTTACAAATGAATCAATTATTTATGAATAAACTAAACCAAGGATGTAAAGCAATTATACTCAGAAAACTACAATGCACTGCTAAAAGAAATTTAAAAAGAACCAGATTATTGGAATAACATTATATGCTCATCGATTGCAAGACTAAATATCATTCTGATGTCAATTCTATCCAAATTGATATACCATCCCGACAAAAATTCCACCAGCATTTTTAAACAAATGTAAAACACAATTATTAAACTTATTTGGAATGGCAAAGGACACTTAATAGCTAGAAACATCGTAAAAAGGAAAAGCAATGTTGGAGGACTCTCACCTTTAGACTCTAAATGATATTACCTAGCTACAGTGGTAAAAACAGCATAGTACTGGCATAAAGTTAGACACATAGACCAATGGAACCAAATTGATGGTTCAGAAACAGGCCTTCACATATATTATCAAGTGAGTTTTGACAAGCCTGTCAAAACAAGGCAGTTGGGGGGAAGGGCAGTCTATTCAACAAACAGTGCTGGGAGAACTGGATATCCATATCCAAAGAAAGAAGGAAGACCCCTATATCACACCTTATACAAAAATTAACTCAAAATGGATCAAAGACCTAAATATAAAAGGAAAAACCATAAAGCTCCTGGAAGAAAATAAAGGAAAACTTCTTCAAGACCTGGTAGTATGTGGTGGTTTCTTAAACCTTACACCAAAAGCACAGGCAATGAAAGAAATCATGAGTAATTGGGACCTCCTCAAAATTAAACACTTTTGTGATTCAAAGGACTTCATCAAGAAGATGAAAAGGCAGCCTACCCAATGGGATAAAATATTTGGAAACCACATATCTGATAAAGGTTTTCATTTCCATTATATATAAAGAGATCATACAACTCAAAAATAAAAGAGCATGTAATCCATTTAAAAAATGGCCTATAGACTTAAACATTTCTCCAAAAAGGAAATACAAATGGACAAAAAGCACATGAAAAAATGCTCAATATCATTAGATATTATGGAATTGCAAATTAAAAAACAATGAGATATTATCTCACACTATGTGGAATGGCCATTATTAAACAACAACAACAAAAACAAAAACAAACAGAAAAGAATAAGTCCTAGAGAGGATGTGAAGAAATAAGAACGCTCCTTCACTCTTGGTGGGATTGTAAAATGATGCAGCCTCTGTGGAAGACATTTTGGAGGTACCTCAGGAAGCTAAATATAGAACTACCATATTATCCAGCAATTTCTCTATATGAATATATCCAGAAGAACTGAAAACTGTGACACAAACAGACATTTGCCTACTGATGTTCATAGTGACATTATTCACAATTGCCAAAAGATGGAAACAACCCAAGTGTCCATGAACCAATGAATGGAAAAACAACACGTGGTATATAGATATGATGGCATACTATGCTGCAGTAAGAAGAAATGAAATTCGGACACACATGATAACATGGGTGAATCTTGAAAACATTATGTTAAGTAAAATAAGCCAGACTTAAAAGAACTATTGCATAGTCTTGCAATCTGAACTAAATACAAAGAATAAACACATGGAGTTAAAAACTAGAGTCTAAGGTATTAGGAGATAAGACGAGGGCTGTGTAGGAGTACTGATGGTTAGTGTATGTAGAAGTTTAATTAACTTTATTGCAACAGTGTAAGAATGATTAGAGTTGATGGTAACACGAAATAATGAGTAGAAATAACATAGTTGGGTTATAGTGAAATTGTGGCTGAAAAGCAAAGTCTAGGGATGGAAATGCCAATTGAAAGAAAGCTAGAGAATAATCCAGGGAGTGAATAACACAGTGAACTCAGAGATGGATGAGAATTGTGATTAATAGTACAAATACAAGAATGTCCTCCTGTGATCTAGAACAGATATATATCACTAATGCAGGGTGTTGAGAATATGGAGAAGCATAAGAAAATACAATTAATGTAACCTATGGACTATACTTAACAGCAATACTGTAATTGTCCTGCATGAATGCCAAAGATATGCTGTGTTAATAATAAGGAGGTATGGAAAAATATGCCAAATGTATGCTATGGAACATAGTGATAATAGTCTGATGATAATATCTCGTAATTTATAATAAAAGTTTCACAACAGTGTGATGTGTTGGTGAAGGGGTGCTGTATGGAAATTCCACACATGAACATGATTTTTTAAGCCCACATCTTCTGTAACAAAAATATTTTTTTATAAAAGTATATAAGTATTTTTTCTGTATGATTGCACTACTATGAACTAAATATATTAATACACTCATGAAGTTAATTATTAGGATAGGCCACCAGAAAATAAAAGGAGGATAGAGAATGGAAAGCTAAGAGTTAATTTGTGCAGAATTGGTAAAAATGTTGTTTGTAAATCTGTGGAAATGACTAGAAATGGTGAAAGCACATCGTGGTGATTTTAACTAGCAGAGCTATTGTATGGGTATAACAGTGGTTGAAAGGGAAAGTCTAAGGTCATGTATATTACTAGAAGGACAGCTAAAAACTGTAACATGGGGCTATATAAGATAGTAAAACCTCATATCAAACACAAATATGGGTGATATTGCATATTTGACTGTTTTTACAAAATATACTTGAGAGAAGGAAAAAGAATAGCAAAGAAAAAGGTATATGGGGTATGACTTGTTTGTTGTCTTTGTTCTTAAAAAATGTCTAAATATTTATGACTTTGGATTTCTATTAAGAGAACTGGCTGTTCAGTTGAAGGTATTACCTGTGCATGTATTTTCACTTCTGTACTTATTCATATTAAAATCTCTCATGATATTTATGCACTCACTGACTCACACAAAAGATAACTATTTTAACATAAACACTTCAACATTTATTATTAGTGCGGCCAAATTTGAGTAGTAACTTGGAGAACTAATTTGCCTATTTTCAATTGATCTTACCTTTCATAGAGAATTCATTGAGGAAAGATTGAATTGAGGATGAAGTGCATGCACAAAAATGTGAAGATCATCAAGGACAAAATAATTCTAGTTTTAGAAGTTCAACATGGAGATTTTACTGGCTGAAAATATTCTCCATATATATTTTAATGGTAAATTCTTAATGCTCTTTCCATATTTCCTGACCTCAGATTATTCTCTTTTATCCACTGTGGTTAAGGAAAAAATTCAGGAATAGAGAACTTACAGGGAACCAAGGATACAGGACTTTGCTTGTGGTAAGGAAAAAAGGAGGCATGGGGAAGAATTTCAGTAGCTTTGAAAATAGATTGTATGAAATCAGAGGTGGGGAAGGTGGTGGGAGTGTGTCTCTCCAGAGACCCAGTGGAGGTTCCAATTCATTTTTTGTCTTTATTTGGATTTGTGGTATTGCATGCTCAGGTAAAACAAGAACTTGCCCAGGCAAAATATTAAAAGGATATAAGTGCAGTCATTTTGAATAAACTACAAAAAAAAAAGCAATAAAATGTAAAAGCAGATGAGTCTTTTCTGATGGTTATACTGTAACTTTTCAAAGCCAATAAAATGATCCTTAGATTCAAAAAATACATATATGATCAATCTTTAGCTATTTGGGAAATGTAAATTAAACTGCAATAAAGTGCTGCTATATACTTATTAACATAACTAAAACTAAAAAGACCACTCATACCAGGCGTTGGCAGGGATGTTGAGGATCTGGAATTCCAATATACTGCTGGTGGAAATGTGAAATTGTACAACTTTGAAAACACTGTGACTGTATTATATAGTAATATATACCTACCATACAATCCAGCCATTCCAACATAGGCATTTACATAAGAGGAATATATATGTGCACATATGTTCACAGTAGCTGTAATGATAGAAACCAAAAACTGGAAAGAATATAACAAATATCCAACAACCAGTGAACAGATAAACAAATTGTCATATATCCAGACAATGGACTACTACTCAGCCATAAAAAGGAATGAATTATTGATATATACACCAATACATATTATGTTATGTTATGTTATGTTGTTATGTTATGTTGTGCTGTATTGTATTATATTATATCATGTCATATCATATCATATCATATCATATATTATATTATCACCAATATATTATATCTTTTGAATCTGAAGATAATTTTGTTGATTGAAAGACAAAAGGACACATTATATGATTACAGTATCTAAAGTGTAGAAAATGCCAACTAATCTATAATGACAGAAAGCAAATCAGTGTTTTGTATTGGGTTGGGGTTGATAGAAAGGAATTTCAAAAGGGCATAAGGTGATTTTGAGGTTTTATTATAGATATGTTCAGTATCTGGATTGTGGTGATTATTTTGAAGATATGTACATTTGTCAAAACTCATTAGACCATACCTTAGAAATATGTGCAGTTATTTTGCATATCAATTATACCTTAATGTCTCCATTTTAAACAGGTTGTGTGTAAATGAAAACAGCCATGAATACTTCTTCAAAGAGGCAATAAAATGAAGTACAAGACAAGTACAAAAAACTTAAGGGAGCAGTAAATTTAAGTAAGGGTCTGTTGGATTAATAGTTACATATGTAAATCATACTATTTACTTCTCCTTTCTTCATATTTTTCATAGTGACTTTTCTTATGTATTCTATCCTTCTTTGGCTTTCTCCAGCAAAATTCTAGGGAAACAGGATAAATGCTTAATTAGTTGACTGACTTTTTGATTTCCCCTTACCTTGCCCAGTAGGGGTTAAATTAATTTTAAAAAACATTTTTTTTTACTGTGGAAATAGTTACACACCATTACTCAAATATCTTATCTCAATGTCACAAGTAAATAAGTTAAATTTTATTTGAATAAATATTCATTGATAACTTACTCTTCTAATGTTCAAAAGGGAAATCTGAAAATGTTACCACCATGTTCAAAGTCTTTCAAAAATTTACTTTTAATTTGGAGGAAAAGAACACAGTCTCTGACCAGAACCCAAGACTGTAAGTGATCTCATCAATGCTGGCTTCCATGGACACATGTGGTACTTCTCTGTTATTCTCTTTGCATGACAGCCAAATTGACCATTTTTGGTTCATCCAGTAACCTAGGCCCTCCAATGATCTAGGCCTTGTGAATGGCACATGTCCACAGATATTACCTTGTTAGAAATGAAGACCATTGGATACTACCTCAGTTGGAATCATCATTTGAACAAGTTCTCTGTAAGATTCATAGGCCTTAAAGATTGGAAAGCACTGATCTAGGCCACCTTTTGCTGAGGTCTTTTGTCTTTGCCCATTTGCTCTTCTCCCTGTACATTGCCTAGTTGATTCCTACTCATCTTTTAGATTTCAACTCAAAGCGGGGGCTTAATTAATTTTTAAGCTGCAGTTTGCAATGGGGGAGGGGTGTTACTTGGTGTTGAATAAAAAAATAGAATCTAGTAATTTGGCTTCATTAAAATCATGTTTTTATAGCTCAGACAGAACCTTACTAATCAATGTAGTCAGAGAAACAAATTGTGTATATAAACTGATGTTTGCAAAACATGTCAGAAATTTCATCTGTGTTGAAATGTTGTGGCATAAATGGAAATTCTAACTGTTAAAACTATATGTGCCTGCAATGACTTGCTGTTTAGTATTTCAAAATCTATAATGCCCTGTGGATTAACCTGGATGTCTCATGGGTATCCAAAGTCAGCAATGCTGAGTTGAACAACTTAACTTTTTCCTGAAGGTAATCCTTCAGTGCTCTTAGGGGAATTTCACTTATACAATTTTATAATTATTTGACTATACTTTTCAATGCAAATTTATATAAATAATATTTTTCTGAATTTGGGAATATAAACCACCAAAATTGATCAATGTGCATAGAATTGCTACTTATATTATTATCATTCCTGTGGTAACATATTTTTTTCCATTTGAGAAAACCTAACACTTTAAGGTGTATCCACAATTTCTTACAAAATATGGGTAAGAGAGAAATGATTTCTTTAATATTCCTAATTCTTTATATAAAACATTAAAAATACTATTTAATTTACAATCATTTTGGGTTGGGTTTACAAGATGCTAAAATATCTTGGTGAAAAATGGAAAAAAAGGTTTAATTATCTGTATATTTTATTTTAAATATTCTAAAGCCAAGATACTCAAAATAGCTGTAAAACTGAATTGTTCCTTTACTGAAGTTTTACTTTCTTTTTCATCTAGCTATAGTAACCATTTATTATTATTATATCATCTGTTTATTTTGGTAACATAAATATGTATTATAAAATTTCCCATTATAACATATATCCAGCTTTTCCTTTTCCCTATTAATAGTGTTGATTCATTCCAAATGAGGTGAAAATGTTAAATTAAAATCTTTTTTAATTAAGAATTTGAGGCATTCTGGGAAGATGGCATCAGAGTAGTAAGGAAAGTCTCAACTCTCTCACAAAAACAACAGAGAAAGGGCCAAAAGATGTCCAAGGGACCCGTGTTGGGAGTCAGCAGACTAGGACAGTGCTGCACAGCCCCCAGAAGGCCAAGGGACAAAAAGACAAGGAGCTTGAAGCAACAAACATGAGTTACTAACCTCCCATGGCAACTGGGAAGGGCATCCATCCCTCATCCTCAATATGTTTAGCCTGGGTAAAACCCTTGGCTCACTGCAGCTGCCTGAGAGGGTAACAGATGTATTCTTTTCTGTCAGCTGTTACAAGGGAAGTGGGAGGGTGCATCAGAGGGTGGAGAGTGACTTCTCTTCTGTGAATTCAGCCCGCAGAGACTGCTTTGAATCTTGGCTCTGGCTATCTTAGTAACTCAGGAAAGCAGAAGTTAAAAGAAACAACTCCATGGAAATGTTCATCAATGAGTGCCATCTATTGGCTAGCCAGGAAACTCCACAGAGAAAAACTTCCTTTAGGTCTCCCTTAACCCAAACTCCTGGGGGAAAATCTGAGCTCCATTAGTAAGTCCCTGGTCCAATTTTGATAATTTAAGCTCAATGATTTTAAAGACTCAGAAAATGTTGAACCAAAAATCACAGAAAAGCTGTGGAACAAAAACACAAGGCAAGAGAGAGAAATTGACCATCAGAATAAATTCACCATGTCTAGGTATGTCAGATACCTAGACATCATCAAAAAATTACAAGCCATACTAGGAAACAGGAAGGGATGGCCCAGCCAAAGGAACAAACTAAATATCCCGACATGATACAGGAATTAAGACAACTAGTCAATGATAATCACAAAAAACTCCTGAATCAATACAAAGAATTGAAGGAAAATATGACTAAAGAGATAAAGGACATTAAGAAGACACTGGATAACCATAAAGAACAATTTTAAAGCCTACAAAGAAAAGTAACAGAGCTTATGGGAATGAAAGACACAAGGAATGGGATTAAAAATACATTAGGGGCACATAGGAGCAGACTTGAATTGCTCAAAGACAGAATTAATGATTTTGAGGACAGAACTTGTTCACTGGAAAAGACAGGAAAACAGAAAGAGAAAAGAATGGAAAAAATGGAACAGCGTCTCATGGAATTGAATGAGAATGTGAAATGTACAAACATACACATTATCATGTGTCCCAGAAGGAAAAGATAATGAAGAAGGGGCAGAAATAAGAGTTAAATAATGACAGAAAATTTCTCAACCCTTATGAAACACATACATATCAATATCCAAGAAGGACAACACACCCCAAACAGAAAAAAACAAATATACCTACCCTGAAATACATACTATCCAGAATAATACATATCAGAGATAAAGAGAGGATTCTGGAAGCAGCAAGAGAAAAGCAAAGCATCACATAAAAGGGAACTTCAATATCATTGAGTGCCGACCTCTCACCAGAATCCATGTAGATGAGAAGAAAGTTGTATGATGTATTTAAAGTACTAAAAAGAGATAAAATGCTAGCCAGGAATTCTGTATCTGGCAAAACTGTCCTTCAAAAATGAAGGTGAGTTTAAAGTCTTCACAGACAAACAAAAACTGAAAGAGTATGTTACCAAAGGACCAGAATTACAAGAGGTACTAATAGGAGTGCTGCAGCCTGAAAGGAAAACAAAATACAACATTCTTCCTTGAGAAACATTCCAAAATATAGGAATAGAAGGAAGCTTTCTCAATATGGTAATGTGTATATATGAAAAAACCTACAGCTAGCATTGTACTCAGTGGTGAAAAACTGAACACTTTCTTATGGAGATCAGGAACAAAACATGGATGCCCACTGTCACCACTGTTGTTCAATATTGTGTCAGAGTTCTAGCTAAAGTTTTTAGCATAGATAAAGAAATAAAATCACAAAAATAAGATAGGAAGAATTAAAACCTTGCTATTCACTGATGACATAATCTTATATCTAGAAAATCCTGAAAAATCTACAACAAAGCTATTAAGACTAATAGAGTGCAGAAAAGTGACAAGACACAAGATTAATAAACAAAAATTAGTAGCATTTCTACACATTCCTAATGAACAATCTGAGAAAGAAATCAGAAAACAATCCATTTGTAATAGTGGGTAAAATAATCAAATATTTAGGAATAAACTTAACCAAGGACATAAAGGACTGGTATTCAGAAAACTACAAAACTTTGCTAAAAGAAACTGAAGAAGACTTAAATAAATTGAAGGACATTCTGCATTCTTGGAGTGGAATAGTAAATATTGTTAAGATGTTAACTCTACCCAAACAGATTTACAAATTCAACCCAATCCCAATAAAAATTCCAAGATCCTTTTTTGCAGAAATGGAAAAGCCAATTGCAAAATTTATTTGGAAGAGTAAGAGACCCCAAATAGACAAAAATATCTTTAAAAAGAACAAAGTTGGAGGACTGTCACTTCCTGACTTTAAAGTATATTAATTAACTATAGTGGTAAAACAAACAAACAAAAACAAAAACAAACAAACAAACAACAAAAGAATCCCCAGCATGGTACTAGAATAAACATAGACAGATTGACCAATAGAATAAAATTGAAAACTCAAAAATAGACCCTCACATCTATAGTCAAGTGATTTTTAACAAGGCTGTTAAGCCTTCCCAGGTGGACCAGAACAATCTAGTCAACAAATGATGCTGGGATAACTGAATATTCATACACAAAAGATAGAAGGAGTACCCCTATCTCACACCTTATACAAATATTAACTCAATATGGGTCAAGTACCTAAGTATAAAAGTGATAACAATAAAGCTCCTAGAAGAAAATGTAGGAAAACCTCTTTAGAACTAGCAGTAGGTGGTAGTTTCTTAAAACTTACACCGAAAACAGGAGCAACAACAACAACAAAAATAGATAAATGAGACCACCTCAAAATTAAATACCTTTGCACCTGTCAAAATGGTGAAAAGGCAGCCAATACAATGGGAGAAAATACCCGGAAATCATGTATCCAATAAAGGTTTAATATGGAGGATATATAAAGAGATACTACAAATCAACAATAAAAAGACAAACTTCCCAATTAAAATATGGGCAAAAGACTTGAAAAGACATTTGTCCAAAGAAGAAATACAAATGGCAAAAAACATGAAAAAATGTTCAACATCACTAGTGATTAGGGAACTGCAATCAAAACAACAATGAGATATCATTTCACACCTACTAGAATGGCCACTATTGAAAAATACAAAACTACACATGTTGGAGAGGATACAGAGAGATAGGAATGCTTTTTCAGTGTTTGTGGGGATGTAAAATAATACAGTCAATGCAGAGGACTGTTTGGCAGTTCCTAAGGAAGATGAATATAGATTTGCCCTGTGAACTAGCAATGCCACTACTTGGTATATACCCAATAACTGAGAGCAGTGATATAAATAAACATCTCCACCATGATGTTCTTAGCAGCATTATTCACAATTGCCAAATGATGGAAACAATCCAGGTGTCCATCAACCAATAAATGGTTAATCACATTTTGGTGTATACAAATGATGGAATAGTATGCATCTGTAAGAAGAAATGAAGTCATGAAGCATATGAAAACTTGGATGAACCTAGATGATATTACATTGAATGAAGCATGTGGGACACAAAAGGACAAATACTGTATGATTGACTATTAAGAACTAAATATATTGTGTAAACTCATTGAGTTAATAATTTGAATATAGCACTCTTATTGAGACATTCAAAAATAGAATGAGGGTAGGGAATGAAAAGCTGAGGGTTAATCTGTGCAGAATTGATGGAAAGGTTATTTGGAAATCTTTGGAAATGAATACAAATGGTAAAGCACATCATAGTGTTTGCAACTAGCAGAGCTCTTATATGGGTATGATAGTGTTTGAAAGGGAAAGTCTAAGATCATGTATATTAATAAAGGAAAGCTAAAAGCTGTAACATGCAACTATAACAGAGAAACTTCATATGAAATTTGAATATGGGATAAATTGCATATATAAGACTATTTTTATAAAATATGAATACAAGTAAACTAGAGAGACAGAAACATAATACCAGCTAAATATGGCAGGGGAAACAGAGATTGAGAAGTGATGAGTTTTTTTTGTCCATTTTCTGTTTATTATTATTATTGGAACAATGGAAATGCTTTAATAATGATTGAAGTGATGAATGCCCAACAATTTGATTATACCAAATACAATTGATAATACATTTGGATGGATTTATGTTTATTAATATGTGTTCATAAAATTGATTTGCTTAAAATTTTAAAAAAATTGCACAGGTTCAATCTTTGGTGTAAACCAGTTTCTGTTCTGCAAGATTACTGTGATGCCATTAAAGTATACATTTTCTGGTCACTTCTGTTTCAATATCAGCACAGTTCCATGGGTAACAATTGGATGCCTGTGTGGAGGCCAGACAAGTTAATATAGACTCCTGGATTTTTTTATTTTTTTTTATTTTAAGCACTCTATTTTTTAAATTTTTTAAATTATATTTTAGGGAAGCGGGTGTAGCTCAATGGATAGAGCCCCGGTTTACCATATGGGAGGCCCGGGTTTGCTTCCCGAGGCCTCCTTGTGAGGGTAGGCCGGCTCGCGCGGCGCCATGGGCTGATGCGGCAAGACCTCACAGCAAGGGGGAGATAAGCAGACACAGAGAAGACACGCAGCGAATGGACACAGCAACACAAGCGGCAAGGGGGGGATAAATAAATAAAATAAATAAATCTTTAAAAATAAATAAATAAATAAAATATATTTTAAAAGATGCTTAGATTACATAAATGTTACATACCTCCCACACCTCCCATAACATCCCACATAAACATCTTTCAGTA
>JAQZBX010093315.1:0-12167 GCA_029593785.1 Cabassous unicinctus
CCTTAAATATCAGAGTGACCCTGGTCTCCCTGTTTAAATCGGCACCGCCCCAGCCCCACACACATATACATTCTCCCTATCTCCCTTCCCTGCTTTATTTTTCTCAGCACTTATCAAACATACCATATATTTTATTTATTTTCAGTCTCCCCCACACTAGAATGTAATTTCCATGCCAGCTAGGGCTTTTTTCGGCTTTGTTCCTTGCTGTATCCCCTGTATAGTACCTGCACATATCATTGCATTTAGTAAATATTTGTTCAGTTGCTGAATGAACTTTATAAAAGTATTTGTAAGGTGCATGGTATTAGTGTTGCCAAGTTGAAATTATATCCCACTTATTTAGCTTGTCTTATTATAAAATCACAGTTCTCCTGCTTTGCTGATTTTTTTGTAATTTCAATACAAACAATTGAATATAATTGTCTCCAGTAGACTTTTTAAAAATTATCAATCCACATTACCTTCCTTAGAACGTGCCCCTTTTTTTGTCACTGTTATGTTTAGGCTCATTTTACCTGTATTTTATTCTTGAGGAGCAAATTTTTTATGTCTTTAAAATATAAAGCTACAGTTGGCTTCAAAACCCTTTAAAGCAGTATTTTGTTCTACATAAAGATGATACTTGATGAAAGTAGAACCATATTTTTTTTACATTCCAAATTGGAAAGTTGAGCATAATCTCCTGGAAATGAAGAATCAAAAATGTGTTGCCACATTTTAGGAAGGATTGTTGGTATTTCTAATTCAGAGTACTTTAAATCTTGAAAGAGAGACACTCTTTCATTTTCTCTTGCGCTCTTCCTGCATGTGAACGTGTGGGTGTGTAATTTCTCCCAATTATCCTTTCTGTTTCACTCTATTCTTCCAGTTGTGTTTTTCTGATTTCCTTGAACGCTTTGCTCATTCCAGGCACTTCCTAAAAGTTGACTGTAATATAAAACTGTTTTATAATTTTGTTTTTATAAGATATAACTAAATAGAATATCAGATTCCATTTTTATTTTTGAGCACATAAAATGTTTTTATATGGCTTTGGTAAGCTTTTGTTTTTAACATCTACTAATGCAGTAACTTGTGGTAAAACAATTTTTAATCTGTAGTGGCTAGGTCTGGGAGGATTCTAACTTTACAGTTTATCAGCCACATGATATTAAGAAAGTTGACTAACTTCTCTATTTTCTTCATCTATATCATAGAGTTTATTTCATCACTGAGGATTATTGTAAGAATTAAATAACAAAGAGAAGCAAGCAGTGAGCATTTGATTTTGAAGCTAAATCCCTGTTAGGTTATACCTTTTGAAATTTATAATTCCTTTCACTTTTCTATTTATAAGCTCCTCTCCTCACCCCCCAACTCTTGTTTGGCATTGTTCTTCCTTATTTTTCCTTAAAGTATTTTTTTCCTGAAATGAGTCTCACAGAAGATAAGCAGGGTAAAAAGTTTCAAGATATAGCTTTCCTTTCTTAGCTAAACAAATACTTTAACTCCCTCCCCTCCCTTCGTTTGTCAGTCAGCAAGTATTTAGTAAGGGCTCATAGGGTATAGAGTACTGGGAGAGGTAGCTGAATACTTAATTCCACTTTGCAGTTATGCAAGCCTGTCATTCCAGTTCAGACAGATGGAAACCCAATCCTTCCTGGAACAAGAAGAACTCTTTCAGTGTTAATCCTGTGTTAATGAATTTGTTAAATTAGTATTTACTGACACAGAGACAAAAGTACTTTGTTATAAGTAAGAGATTTTATTGTTTAATCTATATATAACTTTAAGGGCATTGATGGGGAAAGATGCGCTTTTAGCACGGCCAGGGAATATACATGCCCAGTATTTACACTGCACATATATGTTTAAGGAAGGAGATCTGACATGAGCAAGGGTCATTTTAAACTCATTTTTTAAAGGTAAATTTCTTTACTGTTTTAGAGTACTTTTGTTATTCTTTGATAAAGGAGCTAATGAAATATTTTAAAGTTATCCTTTCAATATAGTATTATTCTAATTTATTTATAATGAGCCTTATTCCAGAAAGCTTTTTTAAAAAAATCTTCTAAGTTATAAAAGGGGGCATAAGAGAATGAAAATAATAGATGGAACCATAAAAAAAGAAGCCAAAGAAGCTAGCATTGAGACTGGACAATACTTAAAATAATGACCTACGTAGTTTTGCCTATACTTAGACTATAAATTTGGCTTTAAGCCTACTAGCAGTCATCACCAAAGAATAGTTTTGCAATTCACTATACAATAATGTAAAAATAAACCTATTGCTCAGGAGAAGCAAAACTATTCTTGTTACAAAAACTTGATAGGAATTTCTCCAGGAGTCCATGTGAAAATGACCCTGTGAGATGTAACACACAGTACTCTCAACAGCAACTTACAGGAAAAGCAAGGGTGAATTTCATAGAGCTGTTTTCTATAACTGCTGTCAATTTAGACTGATAAAATCACACCAAGCACTGTGCATAAAAGGAATAATTCTGTGGAGTGAGTCAGGCCCAATATGCTATGATTTTCAGAACCCAGTTCTCTTTTGAACTGACTTGATCTCAGTACGTACTTTAGAAAATCTAGAATCAGTTCTTAAATGTCTTTTTGGTCTCAGATGAACTTTGTTAAATATTCAGTAGTACTGATTGATATGTTCCAGGAATAATTCTCTTCTCTTTAGTCATGGTGCATACTAACATTTATGCTTGTACAGAATACAGAGCTTGAGGTTGGATTGACTACTTTTGAAAACTGAGGTGTCAAAAAAGGATCCTGCCATCAGAGACCATCCATCCTTATGGATGAACTGAAGATGTGTGAGCCCTAATAAAAGAATTCACCCTAATAGAGTTGTTTTTAATCTCCTTTCTAAGAGACAAATGGTAGCCATAAAACCCCAAAGTTCTACCATACCCTGTGTTATGGTCACAGTAAATTTACTCTGGAAGATTTTTAAAGTATGTATAACCAGATATCCACCTGGTAGAAAGGTCAGAGCAGTCACATCTTGTCTGGCCTTGAGCCATGTGACTTTCTGGTTTATCTTTGAAGGTAAACTGCTTGCCAAATATATACTGAGAAAATGGAATGAAGGAACTTGTTGAGTGGGAGTTTTATTTATAAACCAGTTAAAAAGAGAGGGACAACTTACCAAAAGTAATATATTTGGGTGCAGAATAGGTAATTCTTTTTTTCTGGCAGGAATTAGTTAACAAAGATATTCCTTATTAGTGATCACAAAACAGTAATTACCATAATGCTTTTTAAAAATAATAAACTACTTGTCTCAGTGACTGAGAGAGGTATATGTCCTAGCTTTTACAAAATGATACTATATTTGTACTTTTCTGACTCTTTCAAAGTGGTGCTGGTTCTGAATAAACGTAAATGTATGTACAAGGAATTTACTAATGGGAGATAGTTATTGAATAAAAAGGTTTATGTTATTGTCAAAGTTTTTAAAAAATGAGTGACTTTGTGATACTTATTGTGACCTTCCCTGTTAATAATCTGCTTAGAAGTCAGGTGTCTGGCTGCTTACTAACAATTACCATGTTGTCACTCCGTGATGATAATTGATGGCAATGAAATCAAAGGCAGAATATCAATGACTAGAGAACAGTAGTCAAGGAATTAGGAAATTCAGTTTCTAACATTGGTTCAGTCAGTGATTTTATAATATTAGTCACATCTTTTGAACACTTTATCTCAGCTTCTCCATCTTTAAAACTGAATTCATAATAACTGCCCTGGTCTATCTCACAAGAATGTTGCATGGACAAATTAGATAAGTGCAACAGTGCCTTGGAGGTAAAGCCACTCTATGAATAAAAATTTGTGTGATGTAGCTACTAAAAAGTATGTTGCAAAGGCTAGAATGGTTAATCTCCACAGGCCTCATGACTAGATAAGGCTTCATAATGGATTCCTGTCAAGCAAACCAAACCCTATTATCAGTTCATGACTGTGCAGTATTTAATGGGGGAAAAAAAAATCTCTTTACAAACATTTTTATCTTGATAAGAATGTACATTAAAAATCAGTCATGTGTAAATTAAATAAAACGTCTTTCCGCCTTCCAAGTAGCTTCGAACAATCCATAATATTCATTTCACAGTTTCTGTAGTCACTTGCAGGTGGTGAGGATTTGGTGTGTTTGATAAAGTTGAGAAATAAGGACATGCAACAATATGTGGAAATGAAAAATTGACTAGAGTATTTTCTTGGGTGATAATTAATTATTTTTTATTTTTATTTTTTTAAAGATTTATTTATTTTATTTATTTATCCCCCCCTTGCTGCTTGTGCTGCTGTGTCCATTCGCTGCATGTCTTCTCTGTGCCTGCTTATCTCCCCCTTGCTGTGAGGTCTTGCCGCATCAGCCCACGGCGCTGGGCCAGCCGGCCTGCCCTCACAAGGAGGCACCGGGAAGCGAACCCGGGGCCTCTCATATGGTAAACGGGGGCTCTATCCACTGAGCCACACCCGCTTCCCCTTAATTATTTTTAAAACTCTGACATACCAAACTGAGATTTTTCTTTATAGAAATATTAAACTGATCTCTGGCTAAACCATATATATTTTCTTTATTGTTTCAGTTTCTGTCACAGTTAACATCCAACCATAATCAATCATAATCATCACACAGACAAAGTCACTCACTGCCTCTGATATAGATGAAGAAAATAGAGAAGTTAGCCAATATTCTTAAGATCATGTGGCTGATAAACTGTAAAGTTAGAATCCTCCTAGACCTAGCCACTACAGATTAAAAATTGTTTTACCAAAAGTTACTGCATCAGTAGATGTTAAAAACAAAAGCTTACCAAAGCCCTATAAAAACAATTTATGTGCTCAAAAATCAAAATGGAATCCGATATTCTGTTTAATTATATCTTATATAAATACATACCACCACATTCCCTGAAGACAGAAAAAAAAAGGGGAGGGGAGTGACCTTTCTTGAAAGAATCCTTTAAGTGATTTTTACCCCTTTCCCCTTTTCTCTTCACATAAATGGACAGAGAGTGCCTATGTAAATTTACAGTACCCAAGTGTTCAGTACTTTGAGAAGGAGAATTGAGCAAGTATTTGTTTGGATGTTGCATAAAAGAGGTCTTATACAGGCATACTTAAGAAACTTTTATTCCTGAGCCAAATTGATCTCTTTTCTTCTGGTAGGGGCCCATTCCTGGTTGCACTGGGGAAATCTTGGCACCCAGAAGAATTTAACTGTGCTCACTGCAAAAATACTATGGCTTGCATTGGATTTGTAGAGGAGAAGGGAGCCCTGTATTGTGAGCTGTGCTATGAGAAATTCTTTGCTCCTGAATGTGGTCGATGCCAAAAGAAGATCCTTGGAGTAAGTATTGGAAACCTTTTTATTTTGAGTGTGTATTAAAGCAGAATAATTTTTGTTATGAAACTGTTCCATCATCTGTTTTTATTTTCTTCTTACTTTTATTCCTTCTTTCCTTTAGTCACAATTTATTATGAAGTAAAACTATATCTCTGTAGTATTATATCAGATTCGTGGGGTTAAGTTGTCTTTGGTTTTGTCTTACTGAGTGCTGACTTGGTAAAAGTCTAGCCACTGTGGGGAAAATATAAATTAGTGTGGTGTGCTACTTCAACAGGACCTTGTTTACTCAGGAATGAAGAGGTCAAACAGGACCACACACATCAGAGTTCTGATGTGTGTGAACTGACACCTTTACTGTTTTAAATTAAATTCCATAGCTTTTTAAAGGCAGCATTTCCCAACTTGTTAGTGTTCAAGCGTGGGACACAGATCTCATGAAATATAAAAACATGAGACTTATTAATATTGTTTTTCTTGAATGTATATAATGTTTAAAAATATAACCTCAGTTTTATGTGAGTACACATTTGAAATTATTTTTCACACCACACCTTTTTTTTTTTGGTTGTTTTGTAGTTTAATTTTGTTTTTGCAAAAAGAGAGTAATTTAGAAATCAGATACATAAATGAGTAAGTGAAGAATTTTCTGTTCTGGAATACCCAGTTTGCAATTATGAAGTAAGGGTTAATCTTACTCCCATTAGTACTTGGATATTTCCCACGTGTGACCAGGAACTGGAATTTGATTTCAGAGGCAGCCAGATTGCCTGGCCTCATGCAAAACTTGGAAATGGCATTGCCATATTCTAATATTCTCAATATGAAATACAATAATGAAACTTCATATCAATTGAGAGAAAAGTTAATGTGAACTATGGAGTATTCTTAATTTTAAAACATTGAGGACCCTTAAAAATTATCTATATACCATCTGAAATATTTCATATTATTAATCTGTACTATATTTGGAGGGAGAAGTAGAATGGTTCATCTTGGACCTTTCCAGATGATGTCAAATAATTAATTAGTAGAATGTACAATAAAACTGTTTAAGTGTATAAATGTGTTCTATAGATTCTAGAATAATTAATAAAACAAGTGCAAGTAAGCGTCTTAGAACCAAATAAGGTTCTAGGAAAGGAAATTTACTTCAGAGATCGGCCAGACCTTCTCTAAAGAATAGATGCTCTGGATTGCATTTTGGTTGTCTGATTACCTATTAAAGATAGGTAATGTGTCTCAAGAATGGATAGGGAAATATATGCTTGGAAGCCTTATGCAGTCAGTGATTTGGTTCAACGTACATTTGCTTTAATGAACTATGACATTTTCTATGGTCCATAATTCATCTGTATCATTTTCTTTTATTTAACAGTATTTTTTATTATAAAAGAAAATACTTTCACTCTAGAAAATTAGAAAATATAAAAAATATAAAGAATAAAATTTAGTGACCTGTGTGTATTTACCAACCCTAGATAATCACTATTAACTTTATGATGCATTTTCTTCCAGCTTGCTGTTTATAAGTAATTCATTTACAAAAGCGTAACCATACTTTATGAATAGTATCCTGTTTTTTGTGATAAATATTATGGAAAGAAAAAAAATCCCATGTTATTAACTGTTCTTCAAATACATGATTTTTAATGGTTCCATCTCTTTATCTCAGTCCAAGGTTGAGTCCATCTCCCAAAAAACTTTTCTACTTAGAATCTGACCCACATATGTAATACTTACTATATTTAACCATAGGGCCATTGTTGACTAGAATCCATGCTTTATGGTTCAAATTTTAGGCATTTATATGAGTGTGTGGTTAGTATAGTCCTCAGGTCACACCTAATTTCCAAAACTCTAAACACATGCAAAACTGATTGGATTATACTGATTACATTATTGCTTCCATAATGTGCCAATGCCTTTTTTAGGTTTGTTTTAGTTTTAAAATATTTCCCTGTTACCCTATAACATTTTCAAGATAATACTATGAAACCTTTATAAGTTAATGAATGTTTCCTGCCACCCTTAGAAAGCAGAATATATTGTAACAAACACTTATGAAATGCTTATTCTATTCATCACATTTCCAACGTTTAGATAAATAACACAGTAATCATTCTTTAGTTTTATTCATGTGTATTTGTGAAAAACCACATATATTATAGTGAATTGATTGAGATGATTTGTGACTCTCCTTAAGAATCTCCTGTTACCTAGATGAAATGGCTCAAGAAAAAAGCATGTGTATCTACTTTGTGTCAGTTTTAAAAGGCTATATTGGTACAGCTGCTAGAATAAGCATTTATTCCGTTACATCTTTTCTGTAACAGGAAGTCATCAATGCTTTGAAACAAACTTGGCATGTTTCCTGTTTTGTGTGTGTAGCCTGTGGAAAACCCATTCGTAATAATGTTTTTCACTTAGAGGATGGTGAACCCTACTGTGAGACAGGTAAGATCATGAGGCCGTTAGTTTCTTAAGTATTGAATAAAGGTCAAACATTAATCCTTAGTTTTTTCTAATTATTTTAGAGGTATTAAATGTTACTGTAAACATATATAGCAAAAAACTAAAATTTTTAAAGTGACTTTTGTCTAAACTTATATTCCCAACTTCATTATGAGAATTTAGCATGTGAGCATTATTTAGTAGGAAGAAATACTGTGTTCGAATCCCCATTATTTTATGGATGGATATAAATTCTACCAAACTGTGTAGTTTAAAGCCATCACTTATACTCTAGTAGTAAATTTTGAGTTGTCATAAACATGGGACGTGTTCAACTTATATGATATTAATTTGCTGTTTTAAGGAAACTGCCTTGAAAATAAATTTAAAATCCTTTGTTACTTTTACTGAATTGGAGGGCAATTCTGGCATGGATTGCTCCCTAGGTAAGATTATTTTTAAGAAAATAGGCTCCAAGGTCCTATCTACTATAGGTCCTGACTTATTTTCTGAACTCTGAACACTTCCTTTTCCTTACCAAAGACTGTAAGCAAACTTTCATAACATTTATTAATATTGCTCTTACTTAGATATTACTGCCACACATGTATGTTTCAAAAAATAAAATATTTTTTCCTTTATCATGCCTTCACTCACTAGCACTGCATTCCCATTATTGAGTGTTATTGTTGTTGTACCTTGAAATTCAGAGTGTGGTGCTTAAACTTCTTTCGGTATTCCAAGGTAGTCAAATTAAAGGAATAGTCAGCTTCTAATTTGAGGCTGTATCAACATCACTCACCTCTTCTTTGCTCACTCAGTATTCTCTTGTTTTCACCTTCCTTCTGGCTTTGTAATTAAGACCAACTTGGATCTATTCCAGACTGTCGACCAGGAAGCCCTGGAAATTCTGGAGAAGTGCCCCATGTACTGTTTTGGGACAGATTGACTACAGTCTTGATTCAACCAGAATGTTTCACATTTTGGAATTCCACTTAATTTTCCTGAAGAAAGAATTTTTTAATGTTTTTTTGTTTTTGTTTTTTTGTTTGTTTTGGAAGCTTAGAAAGACATGTTTTACTGACTGGAAATAGCCAAAATACATCACATTAACTATAAAACTATCTGATATTATCCTATTTAATGTGTTTTTTTGTTGTTGTTTCTAAGGATTTGATTTATTACTATCACTGTTATTATTGTTATTGACATTTCATTTTAAGTGGCTGGTTTTGCCTCCAGATCAGCACACTTTGCATTGAAGAAGTGCTTGGTAGGTTTCAAATTACTTTTGTATTTCTTGTCACTGAATCACTGGCCTCAGTTTTCTCATCTGGCTGTCATGGAAACTGAACAAGATCAGGGGAAGATGACAGACTTCCCCTCGCATGCCAGCTCTGCTTGATCTACTTGACGTTGAGAAGGATCCCGAGGCCACGTGGAAGCTCTGAGGGAAGGTGCTTCCTGATCGATGAGTCACATCAGCCATGAGCACATGTGGGAGGATCTTGGTGTCTGGGACCTGATGATGCCTTTTAGCTTTGCTAACCACAAGTTAATGTGTTCTTAAAAATTATTTTTTAAAATCCCAATGGGGTTGCGGATGTAGTTCAAGTGGCTGAGCACCTGCTTCCCATGTACGAGGTCCCAGGTTCAAACCCCCATTCCTTCTAAAAACGAACAAACGAAAAAACCAACTCTTATTGGAGAGTAGATGTAGCTCAGTGGTTGAGTACCTGCTTCCCATGTACAAGGCCCTGGGTTCAAAACCCGGTATCTCCTAAACAAACAAAAAAAACAACAATGAATTGCTTACAGAAAGGGAAAAATATTATTGAAGATTTATTTAAATGTTGCTTCTGATCAACTTGGTATTCTTTTTCTTTTTTCTTTAACCTCCCAAACCTGTTCTTAACTATGTCTTCCCTATATCAATAAATGGCCCCATTGTCCATTGGATTCTGCTCTTTCCCTTATTTTTTCCCCATATGCAATCCCATTAGTAAATCCTAGCAGTTCTCCCTCTCCCACTGTGTATTGAATCCATTAATTTCTCTCCATCTCAATTTTCACCACTAAATCCAGCTCACTCACACCCTTTGCCTGGATATCATAAGAGCCAACTAAATGATGTATCTTCCCTGCAATCCCCAAATAGAGCAGCTACAGTAATATTTTTTAAAATGTGAATTATATTGTGCATAAAACCTTTCATTGGCTTCCACTAGAATAAAAACTATACTCCTTACCATGGCTTGCTTTGCCAACCTTATCTGCTCCCACTTTTCTGCCAACCCCTTTGGCTGTTTCTGAACATGCTAAGATCTTCCCTGCCTCAGGGCTTTTCTTCTTGCTGTTTCTTCTAACTGGAATGTTCTTCCCCAGGTTTTCTATGGTGGCTCCTCTTTGTTCTTCAAGTCTCATCACAACAATTACCTTCTCAGAAAGGTGTTTCCTAACCATCCGATACAATGCAATGCCCCATCCACCCCCAACCCCGCCCCCAATTTTTCTATATAAATCACAATTTTCTTTCCTTCATGGCACTTATCACAATTAGAAATTGTCAATTATCATTTATTTTTAAAATGCAATAAACGGTGACATCTTGTTCTCATTGAGAATACAGTCCTCATGAGGAGAACATTTGTCTTCATCACTGTACTCACCAGCACCTAGAACAGTGCCTGCACAGAATAGGACTCTAGATATGTATTTTAGTTACATAGGCTGCTTAAAGCAAATACCATTAAATGATTCAGCTTAAACAATGGGAATATATTTGCTTATGGTTAAAGTCTGGGAAAATGTCCAAATCAAAGCATCAGGGTGATGCTTTCTTCCCAAAGACCAGCTGCTGGCAATCTTTGACATCTCTGCCACGTGGCAAGGCACATGGTGGTGTCTGCTGGTCTCTCCCTTCACTTCCAGGTTTTGTTGCTTTGAGCTTCTTGCTTCCCTGGCTTTTTCTCTGTGGTGTTTATGAAGAACTCTAGCAATAGGATTAAGATCCATCCTGTGTGAGGTGGGTCACACCTTAACTGAAGTTGTCTCATCAAAAGGTTTATTTACAATGGGTTCACACTCACAGGAATAGATTAACTTTAAAAACATGTTTTTCTGGGGGTACATGTATAGCTCCAAACCACCACAATAGGTATTAAGTAAATGGTGCTAAAGAACTCAGGGTATTGAAGATTGCTAAGAAAGATGAATTAAGTTGCAAATGATAGCCTACTTTCTCCTCCAGCCCAGGTTGAATTGGAAATGTCACAGCCACAGGTTGAACCATGACTAGACACAGTAGTGAGTAGCTACATAAACGAAAAGTAAAATGCCAATAAACCAATTTAGTAATAGCAGGAAAACTTCTCATCAAAACTGCTTTCTCAGAAGGAAATCCTGCTAGTGTTTTAAAACTGTAATCTGTGTCGAGTAAATGGTGTTCTCTAGCTAAAGATTTTCAGCATGAAGTCATAAAATTGAAAGGAAAATACCAAAAAAAAAAAAAAAATTGTAGCCAATATTATGATACAGTTCAGCTAAAAACTCAGTAATGGCACTTATTCATGGAAGTTCCTTGTAACTTTTCTTTTTCTTCCATACAGAGTCAAATACACTATGAAATTTGTCAATATCCAAACTTTTTTTGTAGGAGGTACCAGGGACTTGAAACCAGGACCTCGTACTTGAGAAGCAGGCACTCAAACTGCTGAGCTATGCTCTCTCCCCATCAGACATTCATTTTTTTTTTTAATATATGCTTTTTTAAAATTTTTTAAAAATACTTTAGATTACGTAAGTGTTACATAAAAAATGTAGGGCATTCTCGTATGCCCTATTCCCTCCCCCTCCCACACTTTCCCACATTAACAACATCTCTACATTTGTTACAATTGATGAACACATATCGGAGCATTGCCACTAAGCATGGATTATAGTTTACATTAGAATTTACACTGTGTCCCACACAATTTTGTAAGTTACGACAAAATGTGTAATGGTCTGTATCCATCTTTGCAACGTCATTCAGGACAGCTTCCAATGTCCCAAAAATGCCCCTGTATTACAGCTGTTTTTCCCTCGCCCTCCCTCAGAACCTCTGGTGGCCATTGCCTCCACATGAATGATAAAAGTTCTTCCATTGCCAGAATCACAATAAGTCTATAGTAGAATAACAGTAAGTTTGCTCTAGTGCATCATTCATTCCCCAGTCCTGAGGATGCAGGGATGGTGATGCCCATTCTACCTGTAATTGAGAGGGGGCTTAGATCTCATGGGCCTGATGGATGGGACTAACTTGCTTGCAGTTGCAGATTCTCCCTGTTCCTTGGGATGGGCTTGTCCATCATCATCT
>JAQZBX010093316.1:0-12166 GCA_029593785.1 Cabassous unicinctus
CAGTGACACGAACAGACATCTGCACACCGATGTTCATAGCAACATTATTCACCATTGCCAAAAGTTGGAAGCAATCCAGGTGTCCATCAACAGATGAATGGATAAACAAACTGTGGTCTATTCACACGATGGAATATTATGCAGCTGTAAGAAGAAATGAAGTCGTAAAGCATATGGCAACATGGATGAATCTGGAGGAGATTATGCTGAGTGAAGTAAGCCAGACACAAAAGGACAAATACTGTATGAATGCATTACTATGAACTGAATATATTATTTAACATATTGTTTGATCCACACACACACACACAAAAATTTTATATGTATCCATTACATTTAATGGAGAAATGTATATATTTATTCATCGGTGTTTACTTTTTAGTTTTTAATTGTTTATATTTTAGATTATTAAATGTACAAATAAAGGGAAAAAAAAAAAAAAGCGGGGGGGCGGTGAGGAGAGTCCTGGCTATTCTGAGCTCCCTACGTATTCCCTTGTAACTCCCCAATTCTTCCTGCAAAAATGACTCCCAGGACTTTACCCCTCGTGGGAGGTCACTAAGGGATGCAACCCCCAGAGGAGCCCCAATTCATGTCTCATTGAGGGCAGGGCTTCTCTGGACTCCTTAGCCTCCCTACCTAGCAGCTGCCCAGGGATTTTCCTGGAGGAACAAAGCTGGAGGGTCCTGCATGAGGTTTCTGCCATGGACAGACCCTGGGAGCTTTGCATTTAGGTGATACTAAAGGCAGGTCTTTCCCTAAGCTAAGCTAAGTGTGTAAAATTCTCTCTTCTGTTCTAATATGTGTTTGCTTTAACTTCGTCAGTCTGCTCATGCCTAGGAACTTGCAAATCAGATTTGGGGTTCGCCTGTTACAAATTGGATAACAGGGAAAAGTAACCTAAAATTGAGTCTTTAAGTGTCAATTCTATCTTGCAATTTGTATTAGTTAGCCAAAGGGGTGCTGATGCAAAATACCATCAATCTATTGGCTTTTATAAAGGCTATTCACTTGGGGTAGAAGCTTACAGTTACCAGGCCATAAAGCATAAGTTACTTCCCTCACCAAAGTCTATTTGCCACATATTGGAGTAAACTGGCTGCTGACTTCTGTGAGGATTCAGGCTTCAGGGTTCCTCTCTTTCTGGGGCTTTCTTATGTCTGGGTTCAGTCCTCTGCTATCTCCACCAGGCCAGCTGTGGTCAGTGAATGCCTTGTTTCTCTTCCTGGGGCCTTTACCCTTTCCTCAAGACCAAGCTCCTCTGTGTGCTCACTTTGCCGGGCTCCAGCTCAAAAACTCCAAACTCCCTTCTCTGCAGTGCGGTTTCTCTGTGAGTTCCTGCCCACCAAGGGGACAGGGATGCAACATCCTACTGACATGGCCCAATCAAAGCCTTAATCATTATTTAATCAAGTAAAAGTAAAATCTCTGAATCCAATACACTCTAATATGCCCAGAGGAAAAGACCAATTTACAAACATAATCCAATATTACTTTTGGGGATTCATCAGTAATATCAAACTGCAACACAATTGAATTTAATGTATAAAAGAAATTACATGGAATTAGTTCAGTTGCTGAAAGAGTAGAAAAACTTAGCAACATGAATGTTAGTAATAAAATAGTTTTAGTTGCTTAGTTAATAAAAGTGCCCAATTTGTTTTTATTTTTATTTTTATTTATTTATTTATTTATTTATTTTTAAGATTTTATTTATTTAGTTAGTTATCACCCCCTGCTGCTTGTGCTTGCTGTATCCACTTGCTGTGTGTTTTTCTGTGTCTGCTTGTCTCCCTTTGTTGGGTCGTCCTGCTGCGTCAGCTCACCGCGCCGCGCGGGCTGGCTTGCCTTCACCAGGAAGACCCGGGAATCAAACCCGGGGCCTCCCATATGGTAAACGGGAGCCCTATCGACTGAGCCACATCCGCTTCCCCCAACTTGTTTTTAAAGTGAAAACTTATTAGAAATTGTAATGAAGAGTTAAGATCACTATATAGATGCCTTTATATTATAAAAAAGGCAGAAGGATAATATCTGAAATTGCTATAATTGGGTGGATTTATCCTAGAACCTACTACTGTGGTAGTAATCTTATACTAATTTACCTTTGTTTATAGTTACTTAAGTCTAACCTTACCCTTGTGTTTGCTTGCTATTGTGATGGTAATTCTAAACTGAGTTTGCCTTTGTTTATGGTTATTTCAGGTCTACCCTCACCTCTTGCTTTTGCTTATAGTTATTTCAGAGCTGGCCTCTCCCCTGTTGGTAGCATGACAACTTCTGCCCTTGCCCCCATGGCTCAGAGGAAGGCAAATTTGAGACACCCCTGTCTTCTGTCCTTCCACTGGTGCCAATAACCCTGCTTTCTCTTGTGACTCCAAGTGTGGACTAAATTGCTGCCTGGTGGAATTCTTGACCCTCAGGGTTGGACATCCACTCTTCCAGTCCAGTGGCCATCAGAGTCCTGTTATCTCTGAGGGCTGGGGAGTGTGAGGCCTTCCACCTCGAGTATTGATGTTCCTAAAAGCAGCAAGTCATGAAAAAAAACAGGTTTCCCTGAGACTTCAATGACCTCAGTGGGTATATACTGGAATTAGTGTTTCTCATCCAAGGTCTGTCAAAGTGAAAATGGGAAATAAGCAAAGTTCTGAAGTAAAGGAAAATGCTGTAAATTGTATTTTAAAGCACTGGGAACAATTTGGTTATAAGCCAATAATTAAAAGGAAGCTCAAGTGGAGCAAGAGATTGAGCAGCCTCTCTCCCACTCCAGAAGGTCTCAGGATCGGTTTCCAGTGCTGCCTAGAGAGAAGACAAGCAGACACAGAAGAGCACACATCAAATGGACACAGCAAGTGCAAAAACAACTGGGCGGGGTGGGGGGGGGGGGGGGGAAGAAATAAAAATAAATCTTTATAAAAAGAAATAAGCCAATAATTAAAGAATGAAATTCTTGTGCAAAACTGCATGGTCACAGTGCAGATTAATTAGAAATAGCCTTCAAAAAGACCTTTTAAATGTTATTTTACAGTTAAACTTATTTTGCAAGAGAATGAAAATTATAAGTAGCATCTGTGAGTTGTGTGTGTGTGTCCAACTCTCTATTTGTGTCTGCATATTTTCTCAGTGTATACTTTCATACATCAGGATGGTAATACCAAATTAACAAATGAAAATTCTTAAAAGAGGTCTATTCAAATTGTTAAAAAATAAATAGGCGATTATATATGTGAATGAATATTCCTAGAGCCCAAATTAGGCTAAGCAGGATGGAAAAGCTATAAAGAAATCTGAATAAATAAACTACTGGGAAAGGGAAAAGGTTTTTCCTAAGCTCTTTGATCTACCCAGCCCCCAGGACCTTCTATTTGCAAGAGGTATAAGGGAAGGGCTAGGTGTGGCAGATTAAAAATCTGTCTCCTAGAAAATAAAAATAAAAAAATGAAAAAGAAAACTCCATCTTCTAGGCTGGGGAATTAAGAATCAGTTTGTCTTGTATTCCCCAACTTAAACCTTTTAACACCCTTGAAATAAGGGTGGTTAATAATCCTATTATCAAATTTCAGTAAGTAAAGGAAAAGTCCTTGAAAGCTATGGAAAGATCTTTTCTAAATTATAATCAAAACAAATTAAACAATTATAATATATTCCAGAACCTAGTAGTCAGTATGCTTTTATGATTATTCACAGTTTTAGAATTTTACTAAAGAAAAGAGGTTTTAGCCTCCTGTAAAGGAAGGAAAAAAGAAAATTCCTTGCATAAACTATAATGGTTCAATTTTATTTACTTTGGGTGTAATCTCCCTAGGTTTATAGGATACCAATTAAATAAATTAGCATTATATTTATTAAATCTTTAAGGTAATGAAAATTTTAAGTTCATGTTTAAAGAAATTACGATAAGGTAAATTTCATTGGTTGCTAATTTGTAATTTAAAACTCTTATTTAAATTAAAGTAAGTAATCTATGTGGTTATGGTTAATTATAAGAAGTTTATAAAAGCATTGTCTAATCTGAAGTACTTAAATGGCTAATTCCAGGAAGCCATTATTAATTAGAAGCCTAAATTGATATTAATAACAAAAAGCAGCTTCATAACAAAGCAACCTGCCAGATACCACTGCAATAACTGAAAATGCATTTGCTAGTAAGGCCTTGGTCCCACCCTTGGTAGCGCAGGGAAGTTCTGTTCCTTCTCAGTCCCCGGGAGTCTGTGACATTGTCTTGGAGCCCCCCGAGGTTGTTGGTTGGCAAGGACAGTACAATTACTTTTAATGTCTGGTCTAACTATGAAACTCCCTGACAGTGACCATAAAATAAAACTACTTAATAAGCCGGGGAAAAAAAAAGCTTTCAAGCCAGCCCCTTTTCTAGGAAGAATAATGCGCATGGCTTGGAAGCTTCAGTCCAGAACCTAGGTCCAGGCATCTCCCAAGTTTAGGTCACCCCAGGGACGTCTGGCAGCAAGGGATCTGTGATTCCTGGGATGCCAGGAACCAGAGTAGCAACTCTAAATGTCCCCCAGGACTTAAGTGGCCTGGGCACTTTGGTTTAGAAGGTCCTGAACATCCCCCAAGACATGAGAGGCTTGGGTGCTTCAGTTTGGAGAGTAAAAGTTTAGTCAGACTCAGAATCTGGGATGCCAAACTGGCTAACAAACTCTTCTCCATTTTTCCTAAAATAATGGGCATGGTATCTAGCATACCAGACCTTGCCCACCAAAGGGCTGAGGAAGGATAAACTGATCTTCTTCTGTAACACTGCATGGCCACAGTATGGCATTGAAAACAGCCAGCAATGGCCTGCCAATGGCATTGTAAATTACAACCCTATCTTACAGCTAGACCTCCTCAGTAAAAGAGAAGGGAAGCAGTCAGAGATCCCATTATGTCCAACTCTTTATAGCTTTATCTCACCATAGCTAATCCAGCAGGAGTTAGCAGGAGTGGGGCATCTTTTCACCTTACCAAGGGACCCGAGAATGGCATCTACCCCATAAGGGAAGTAGCAAATGGAGACATGGGAACAATTAGAGTCCATGTTCCCTTCTCCCTGACAGATTTAGCTCCATGGGGAAAAAAATGTTGGGGTGATTTTCAGAGGACCCAACAGCATAAAAGAACTCAAGGAAGAATGCTGTTTCCCATTAAGTTTGGGAGGATGCAGCCTCTGAAGACACCTGGACTTTCTTACTCTCATGGTCCCTTTTTGGGCCTGCTTACCATCATCTTCTTTATCCATTTAAGTAGGACCATGTATCTTCAAAATTCTAATTAAGTTTATTTCTTACAGAATCAACACCTTATTACTTATGCAGGGATTTCATCCAGTTCCAACCAGGGTGCCATACCCATCTTCCCTCAACCACAATAGAATAGCCAGAGGGTTTTACATCTTGTCAGGTAGGGCCTACTCCCCCACCACCAGAAAGTAGCTACAGAAGAATGACCATTGCCTGTCAGCACCCCCTTAAGAGTAAGGGTGTAAGCTCTCTGAGGGAGAAGTTGAGGCAGATTACTATTAGTGAAAGGGGGAAGCGGGCTGGCCTGGCAGACAACATGGCTGACAGACAACATGGCCGACAGACAACATGGCCGACAGACCATATGGCTGTGAGGCCCCACCCAGAAACCTCCTAAGAAAAAGGCTGCTGGAAAGACTCTGTGAGACCCCAGCCATGAGAACTATTAGGAAAAACGAGATCCCATTTGTATTAGTCAGCCAAAGGGGTGCCGATACAAAGTACCAGAATTCTGTTGGCTTTTATAAAGAGTATATATTTGGGGTAGAAGCTTACAGTTACCAGGCCCTAAAGAGTCCATCTCAAGGTACAATAACAGGTACTTTCTCACCCAAAGTCTGTTGCCACGTGTTGACACAAGATGGGGGGCAATGTCTGCGAGGGTTCAGCCTTCCTCCTTCCTCTTAAGGTCCATGCTCCCAGCTTCTTCTGATTCCAGCTGTAGGCTGGCATAAGGCCTGTCTCTCTTCCTGGGGCTCATTTCTTTCCGGGCTCACCTGCTCTGTTCTCTCCACAAGGTCAGCAGTAGACTATCAGGCTCATTTCTCTTCCCAGGGAGCACTCTCTCTTCCTTCCTATCTGCTTCTGTGTTCTCCTTCTCCATATATTTACTTCCCTGTCTTTGATTGAGCATCCATTTATATAGCCCACAGCTGTAGGCTAGCTATAGGCAGGGACTAAAACCAAGTTGCCCTAATGATGTGGTCAAATAAAAGAACTAATCTTGATTTAATAAAGTAAAAGTGAAACCTCTGAGTCTAATACAATCTAATATGCCCAGAGGAACAGACTAGTTTACAAACACAATCCAATACCTATTTTTGGAATCCATAAACAATACTAAATTGCCACACCATTCGATCCACGAGATCCCATTGCATCAAGGGAAAGCCCCAGATACCCTCAAAAGGCCTCACCATTGGTCCCTGAGAACTGACAGGTGGGGCAACCAATCAGAACAGCAATCAGCTGGGGCCCCATCTCAACATTATGAAAGGGGAGGAGGAAAGACTTTTAAAAACCCTGAGCTGGGTCCCCACAGGCACATCTCACTTTGCAGCACACCCAGAGTCCATGCCTTGGACCATGGACTTTTCTCATTTTCTTGTTTCTTAATAAAATCTTTACTCCCTTGCCTACCCTATGGCATGTCCTTAAATTCTTTTACACAACATAAGCCAAGAACCTAGAAGCCCAGAACCCAGAACCTTCTGCTAATAATTCTACTCTGTGTGAAGTGGTATCTCACTGTGATTTTAATTCTCATTTCCATGATGAACTTTTCACATCATTATTGGAATATCGTAAATGTAATTTCATGATGAGTCTCTTCAAATGTTTTGGCTCTTCTTAGTTTTTTCTTATTTTTAAATTCTAGAATATGTAAAACCATGTCAGATTAATTGAGAATATTTCTTTCTACCCCATGGCCTGCCTTACCATATTCTTCATGTAGTCTTTGGATGAACAGACATTGGAAATTTTTATCAAATCCAGTGATACAATTTTTCCTGGTAAGATTAATGCTTTCTACAACATGATTAATAAATATTTGCCTGCTACAAATTTTTTTTAAAAAGTTCTCTGATATTTTGTTCTAAAGCAAAATTAAAGGAGATCTAAATAATTGACAGATATACAATGTGCAATGGTTTGATATTGGTGTGGAACAAATTACCATGAAATTAATACCTTAAAACAACTCCCATTTATCTTCCCACTCTATAGGTCAAAAGCACGGCCTGCATGACTAGGTTCTTTGGTCAGGATCTAGCAAGGCTGGATTCAGTGTGTCCCCAGACTGTGTCCCCAACTGGAACTCAAGATTCTCTTCCATGCTCACTCAAGATGTTGGCAGAATTCAGTTCCTTATGGTCATAGGACTGAGGTCCCATTATCTTGCTGGCTATCGGCTGGGCCTTGCTCTCAGCAACTGGATCAAATCTCAAGTCTTATTCACATTGCCTTCTCTCAGCATGACAGATTACTGCTCAAGTCCAGCAGGAGATTCTCTCCCAGGATTTGAATCTTTCCCTTCAGGAAGGACCCAGTCTCTTTTAAGGGCTCACCATATTAGTTCCAGTTCAGCCTATTTGCATTCCTTTTTAAAAAAAAAAAATTATTTTTTTTATTTTTAAAGATGCTTTAGATTACATAAATGTTACATAAAAAATACAGGGGATTCCCATATGCCCCAGCCACTTCCCCTCCCACAATTTCCCCTTTACCAACATCTTTCATTAGTGTGGTACATTTGTTACAACTGATGAACACATATTGAAGCATTGCCACTAACCATAGTCTATATTATAGCTCACATTTTGCACTGCATAATTTTATAGGTTTTGACAAAATGTATAATGGCCTGTATCCATCATTACAATGTCATACAGGAAATTCCAATGTCCCAAAAAGTTTTTAGTACTGTTTGACTTTTTATTTATGTGCATGTATTTTTTAGTAAAAATATAAATTCATCTTAAAATTAAAGATGTAAATGCATGCAAATAATGCACTTATTAAGAAAAATATAGAAAATAGCAGAAAAAGTAGTGTTTGGGAAATCAGCCATAGTTTCATAACCTCAAAACAATCACTGTAAGACTACGTTGCATTTTGCTTCTTTTTTAAAAAGTGGCATTATAGTTACATTTTATATTCTATTCAAACACTGCTTTTTTTCACTTAACAGCATTCCAAAAGCAATTTCTCATTTTAGTAGCTGCATAATACGCCTCTAATCTCCAATCTAAGCCCCGCAAGTAGATATGACGATCACCACTGATTCTTAGTACGCAGGGAAGCACCAACGACATTTTCTTCAATTCCTCCTCTCAGAAAAAGAGATGACAGTGTAGGGGGTGAGAAGCTCCTTTTCAAAATTCAAAATTTTGCATCAGGTAAAATTCTTTTGAAAAATCCACCCAAACTGGCTCAGCAAAAAGGGAAACATATTGGCACATGGAACTAAAAAGTCTGGTGTATCACTTCAGGCATTGTTTTACTCAGGCCTTAAACAATATCCCAATACCTGGTTTCTCTCTCACCATCCTCAGCAACACCTGCTCTTTCAGATGGTTCTTGGCAAGCTCTTCCTCACAGTTGCAAGATGATTATAGCAGCTTCAGCCTTCCCTCTTCCGGGAGTGCCGCTTTTCCTCCTCAAAAGGCCTCATATTCATTCTGATTGAGCCAGTGTTGGACATCAGCCAATACCAGAACCTGTGGCCACGGATATGGAATATGTTGATTGGCCAGGTAGAGTCACGTGCTCTGCGCTCCGCCTCTGGAGCCCCGCCCAGATCACAGGGACTGAGAGTAGATGGCAGCGGATCTTCAAATTAGAATCAGGGGCAATTTCTGCAGAAATGGCGATGTTGGCTCAGCAGACAACAAATATCTGACACAAAATTTTGTTTTATTGTAAAAACAAAATAGAGAAAAGCATAAATAAGCAAATACAAATCACCCAAAATTTTTGATGTGTTTCTTCAACTACCCTCTGCACATCCCTGGGTTCTTTGAACCACTGGGCAGGTCCACAGACTGTCATGAATCCAACTATTAGCTGTCCCCATGCCTACCGGGGACCCCAGGGGAAAGTAAGTTTCCTGGGCAGATTGGTAACACTGTAAATTCATGGTGACCAGCCTATGCTGGGTCCTTAGTCCTGCCATTTTTCTCTAATAGTCTTGCCTTTTTGCTACCACAACTATTTCCACACATTCTCCAGCCTCCTCGATTTATAATGGTCTTCCTCTCCTTACCTCCTACTTCACAGAGAAAATAGAAGTCATCAGCTGGGAACTACTTCAACTTTCCATACCAGACCTGTCCACACTCACCTTTTCCACTTCCCTGCCAGCACAACGAATGAAGCCTGCTTCTCTAAGGCCAGTTCACCTACTTATGCTCAGAATCATATTATCTCCCTTTTCCTTGGGTATCTTGTGCTATCAATCTGTTTCGTTCTCAGTCTCGCTCCCACTCACTCTCCTCCCCCTCTCTGCTGTATTATTTCTATTCCCATTTAAACATGCTCAAGTCTGTACTTTCTTAAAAGAAAGACTGCCCCTTGGCCTCTTGTGCTCCCCCCACCCCATCTATTATTTTATCTTCTATACTTTATAGCAAAACTTCTTTAAAAAGTTAGGTGCTTTTGCTGTTTCTATGTAATCAACTATCACTCACTCTTGAAATTACTCCAGATGAAATTCTTAACCCCATCAGCTCCGGAAACTGCTCACTCTCAGGCCACAGTAATGTTATGTGGCTGAGTCTACGGATTTCACCTTCCTTGGCCTCTCTGCAGCATTCATCACAATTGACCACTCTTCTGTTTGACCTCTGGGACCCAACTCTTCTTGGTTCCTTCCTCCCTTTCTGGCCCATCTGTTCAGATACCTTTTGCTGGACCTTCTCTTCTACCCAAGCATTAAATATAGGAGTTCCTCAAGGCTTGGTCTCAGGTGCTATTCTCTTCTGACCCTGGATATGTCATTCTGACCCACAACATCAAATATCACATAGATGCTAATGAATCCTACATTTATATCTGCAGTCTTGACCCAGGTACCCACCTGCTCCTTGATAACTTCTCTGCTGTCTCACTGACTCCTCAACCTGAATTGAACTCGTTCTTTCTCCTGACCTCTCACCCCCACAACATCTGCTCCTCTTCTGGTGTTTCCTTTCTCAGGAAATGGCATCGCTACTCCCATTCCCCTGTTGCTCAAGTCAGAAAGTTGGGAGTTATCCAGGTTTCTGCCCTCCTCTTCATTCCTCCCATCCAATCAATTGTCATTTTTCTTAACTTCCAAAATATTTCTCTAATTTTCCCTCCTCAATACCTTGGCACTCACAGGATCAGGCTAACATCATCCCTGACCTGGAGCATTGCAAAAGCCTCCTACCTGGTCTCCTGGTGTGCGATTGCTTAAGGACTGTCTTATCCACTGAACTCTCTTCTCCATGAAGGCAAAGATAAGGACTATCTTATTCACCACTTTATTTACAGTTCCTATTACACTGCCTGGCATAGTGTATGCCTAATAAATTTTTCATAGAATGAATAAATGAATATAAGATTCCTGAATTCCAGACAACTACCATTATCACTTCAAGCATACACAGTATCTGTCACCCAAAATCCAAAAGCAAGAAAAAAATTCCTTCAGTAGTTTTGGAAAGAGGTGTCACCTATGAAAATATCTTCAGGACCCCAGGATAGAGGAAGGGATGTTAATATGAGAAAGATGTGGCTCGTCACTGTCACATAGCTGGTTGGTAGAAGAGGAATAATTAGAATCCAGGCTTCTGGTTCCCATTCAGGTCCTTTTTGTTTTACAATGCCACAGAGAGGAACTATTAATGCAGTATTATACATAAAATTGATTTTACTGTCTTAAAAAAAACTTATTTATCTTGCTTCCCCTGGAAAGCCTGGATTTCTTCCTACATTAAAACTGTAGTTCACTAGGAGCAGTAGATTATAAATAGGTGGCAGTTGGAGTATAAACGAGCACACTGAGAAGTAAAGACATTACAGAGGGATCGAACTCTACACTCCCAAACATTCTGGGGCAAATTAGGAAAGATGCCAACAGTCCAATACCTTCAATGTTCCCTGATGACATTCATTCATTTGACAAATATTTTTTGAGCTCCTGCTAAATGCCAGGCACTGTTTTAGTTGCTGGGAATGTAGAGGTGAACAAAACAGCCAAGGTCCCTGCCGTCAAGAAGATTACATTCTAGTGGAGGAAAAGAGACAATAAACAAAGAAGCAAATAAATAATATTGGGTAGAAATAAATGCTTTGAAGAAATATGAAGTCATAAGAGAATGAAGGAAGTGGAAAGCTGCTATTTTAGAGTGGTTAGAGACATTTACTCTCTAAAAAGAAGTGACAGGCAAGTGAAGGAGCAAGCCATGCAAAGATCTGGGGAAAGAGCACTCCAGATTGAAGGAATAGCAAGTGCAAAGGCCCTGAGGCAAGAGTGTACTTACTGAGAATGAGAAACAGCAAGGTCAGTGTGGCTGGAACAGATTGAGAAGGGAGGGGAGGGAATGGAGTAGAGGTGCCAAGGGACCCCATCATTCAGAGCAAAGTAACAACTTTAGGTTTTCTTCTCTGTCTAATGAGAAGGCATTGGAAGGCTTTGAGCAGGGGAGTGACAAAATCAGGTTTTGCTTTGAAAGGATCACTCTGCTGCTGGTGGTCAAAAGTGGATACCAGTTAGGAGACTGTCTCTAGGCAACACATGATGGTGTCTTGAACCATGTATCAGTTGAAGGTGGTGAGAAGTGGTTGAATTTGGATTATTTTGAAAGTGGAGCCAATAGTATTTGCTGATGGAGGACATGTGGAATGTGAGTGGAAGAAAGGAGACAAGATTTACTTGAAAATATTTGAAATAAGAAATATGGTAAATGGAAGGGCCATTTATTGACACAAAATTTTTGGAAAAGAGCAGGTGTATGGAGGAAAACCAAGAGTTTTGTTTAGAACATGGATTTTCATATGCCTATTGGAGATTCAAGTGGAGATGTGAGGTCTGGAATTCAGGAGATCTTTTAGGACTATAGGTATAAATCTGGGAGTTAGCAACATTTGGTTGCTTTTTTTTTTTTTTTTTAATGACTGTA
>JAQZBX010093317.1:0-12160 GCA_029593785.1 Cabassous unicinctus
AACCCTCATCCACTGCTGGTGGGATTGTGGAATGGTCCAGCCACTATGGAGGATAGATTGGTGATTCTTCAGAAAACTATCAATAAATCTTCCATATTATCCAGCAATTCCACTGCTAGGTATATACCCAGAAGAATTGAAAGCTAAGACTTGAACAGATATATGCACACCAATGTTCATAGCAGCATTGTTTACAATTGCCAAAAGTTGGAATCAGCCCCAGTGCCCATCAACAGATGATGGCTAAACAAAATGTGGTACATACATACAATGGAATTTTACCAGCTGTAAGAAGGAATAAAGGGCTAACACATGGAATAACATGATTGAATCTTGAAGACCTTATGTTTAGTGAAGCAAGCCAGGCATTGAAGGATGGACAGTATATGACATCACTGATTTGAACTGAGGAAAGTGAGCAGTCTCTGAGAACAATTGAAAGACAAGTTAACAAGGGAGAGAAAGAGAAGAGTAAGTTGTGAGCCATCACTCATATGGACATATTGTATGGTAAATTGATAGAGTATAGGTGCATATTGAAGTATAGGGCAGGTGGGTAGTGATACTACTGGGTTTGGTGGTGTAGGGTTGACAGGTGTGTAGATTAGGAAGGGCAGGTTAGAATACACAGGTCATGTAACTATGAATCTTGTCATCCAATTAGTAAAGACAAGGTAGTGTCGTGGCCTCCAGGGGGATGGGGAGGAAGGAACAGAAAAGATCAATCAGGGGGTATTTAGTGGTCATGAGAAGTGATTTTCATTACCTTACATTAATGGATAAAGGACATGGTAAGTATTATAAAAAATTAGTAAACTGTACCATCTAAACTGTAAACTATACTGCAAACCATTGACAATGTTTAGTAGCTATGTTTAACTATCTGTATAACAGTTATAACAATGCTACCATCCACACACACAAAAAAAGGTTTTAATATCCGGTGAGGAAAAGGGAAAGAGCTTAGGTATATGAGATTCTCTAGTATTCTGTGTTTGACTTTGCTGTCACATAAAACTTCTTTGAAAATTAAATGAAAAATTGGGAGACACTGGGGAATCAGAGGGGGAAGGTGCCACAGTACATACTGGGCACCCAATAATGCAGTGATAAAAGGGAAAATTTTTGAAAAAATTTCTTTTTTTTTTCCCATTTGTTGAATGCCCCAATCCATTAATTATATTTAATTTTTAGTTTTTCTTTCTGAGTTTCCATGTATTTTCTCTCTTTCATTTAAGCTTATCATTATTATTTCATTTTCCTATTAACTGTATTGGATTATTATATGGGCTTCATCCTCAAGGAAGGTTTAGATCACAGAAGAGTTACAATGGGGGCTGCAGAGGATCATTAGTGTGGGATGTCTTGGATGGGGGATTCATGGGAGGAAGTTCTTCTGAATATACATGCAAGATATATAAAAATTTTCAAATTATCAAGGTTTGGGGCATGGTCACGGTGAGTAGAAAACCATTCAATAAATGAGGGAATACTGAATTCCCAGCCTCGAGAACTCTCCCACATTCTCCAAGGTAGTAGCAACAGTTTCCTGAGTGCAGAGGCAGTGTGTGGCAAAAGAGGATGGTCCACTGATGGGTTCTTGTTATTGATGACTAACCTTATGAGTACTTGTTCTTGTAATTGAAACTCTGCCTACTGTTATGGGGTGCCTAAGAGTTGCCAACTGAGAGCCTCCTTGTTGCTCAAATGTGGCCTCTCTCTAAGCCAAACTCAGTATATGAATGCATTACCTTCGCCCCAGCATGGGACATGACTCCCGGGGTTGAGCCTCCCTGGCAATGAGGGATTAATACCAAGTGCCAACTGGCAATAAAACTGGAAAAAGACCTTGAATAAACAGGGTAAAGGTAAAGACAAATGAGTTCTTGTGGCTAAGAGACTTCAAAGAGAGTCGGGATGTCATCCCAGAGGTAATCCATATGCACACCTCAGTAGGATCTCATATATCACCAAAGTGGATATCACCCCACACAAAGGGCTCCTGAGGGCTCTGGAAACACCCAGGTCCTATATAAGGGGGGATAGCTCCAGAGATTGATGCCTAATCAGTGGACTCTACTTTGGAATCTATTCTCCTGAGAGTGACAGAGTTGGACTCAAATAATCCCTCCCTGCACACGGTCCATCAGTCCCTTATATTCAAACCTATATGTGATGCTGGAGTTTGTAGTTGTACTTCCAGAGACTGGAGCCTCTGGCCTGCCCATGTGCCAGTTGTGCCTGGATTCTTGGTGGAGCTGCAACTCCTACTCTACAGCTCAACGGACTCACCCAATTCACCTGTTGAGGAGACGATGATGAACAACAGCCATCCCAGGAAATGGAGAGAGCCTGCAGCTGCAGGAAGCATAATCACATCTACTGCATCCATAGGATATAAGCCCACTCTCACTTGGAGGTTGAGTGGACATCACCATCTCAGACTCCTCAGGACTGGGGCAAGAGCTATGGACTAGTGTGAACTTAATGGTATTCTGTTGTAGACATATTGTGATTCAAGCAATGGAAGAAATTATAACAGTGAGGTGGAGCCAGTGGCCCCTAGATTCTTTTGGGGCAGGGAAGGGAAAAGCAGTTGTAATACAGGTGCTTTTTCAACACTTGGGAATTATCCTGAGTGACATTACAATGACAGATAGAGGCCATTACACATCAGCATATACCATGCAGAACTGTGTGGGTGACAGTGTGGTCTACAATGTGAACTATGGTCCATGTTTACTGGCAAAGCCCCATGATGTGTATATCCATTGCAGGTGATGTTCCACACTAATGAAAGATGTTTATGTGGGATGTTATGGGAGGTGTGGGAGGTGGGGAGCATGAGAATCCCTGTAATTTTTGTGTATCATTCATGTAATCTAAACATCTTTTAAAAAATATATATAATAACATTTATATAAGCAAATGCACATATTTGCATACATATTTATATATCATTTTACAAATATTGGTTTGTATTGTGAAAAATTTGATTTTTACCCACAATAAAAAATAATGGCTTTCTGGAATTAGCCATTTAAATACTTCAGCTTAGAAGAAACTTTTGCAAACTTTGCATAACCAACCGTAACCATATAAACTAAAAGATGAATTTCCCCTTTACAAAAAACATTCCCTTACTTAATGCTACATTCTACAATACATTATACAACTTTTTATATTCACTCAGACCTTGTCTTACTTACATATTCCCACCATGATTTTATGAAAATCAGTCATCTTATCTTAGGACAAAACACATTCCCTTATAAAACAAAATTTTAGTCAGCATCAACTATGAATTCACTTCCACAAACATTTTACTTCTTTCTATATTGATTTAAGTCTCATATCCCTCATTCTGTTCTGTGAAGAAAAAAAAATTCATTTCAATTTAGGCAAAAAACTTTTTAAAAAGAGATTTGTAGTAATTTCATTAGCCAAAACTTAGAATTTTCATCTTAAAGATTTAATCCACATAATGTTAATTTATTTTATTAATATCCTATAAATCTAAGCAGATTACATCCAAGCTAAATAAAATTGAAACTTTTATAGTTCATGCAAGAGATGTTCTTTTTTCCTTTCTAAACAGTAGGCTAAAACTGTTTTTCCTTAATAAAATTCTAAAATTGTGAATAACCTTAAAAGCATACTGACTGCCAAGTTCTGGAATATACTATATTTGTTAAAGTTATTTAATTATAATTTAGACAAATCTTTATAGCTTTCAAGGACTTTTTCTTTACTTGATGAAACTTGTCGATTGACTTATTACTGTTATCTTAAAAGCTGTTAAAATGTAATCAGGAATTACAGGATAGACTATACAAAAAAAAAAAGATTTATTCTGTAATATCCCCTCAGTTCGATTTTAAATTTCCAAACCTAGAAGATGGACTCCTAGGCTGAACTCACAACACCACTATCTTTTCACACCCAGCCCATCCTCTTATCCAAACCCAGTTTTATTGGAATTCAGTTAAGGTTAGGAGAAGATCCTCCTGGTAGGATAGGCTATAGAAAGATTATGGAAGAATTCAGGGTAAATTTTCAGTTTCTTTCTTTTAAGTAGGTTTTTATTCAGATTTTATGTGCTTTTTTATTCTGTTTGCTTTTCTAATTTGGGTTTTAGGAGTATTCATTTACCTATATAAGCACCCATTTAATTTTTAGCAATTTGAATAAAACTTGAAATCTTTTAATAATATTCATTTGATAATTTAATATTACCATCTGGAGGTATGAAAATATACACTGAACAGACAAAAACAAAAGGAAATAAGACACACCAACTGAAACAAAACTCCCTAATTTGGCTAATAGTTCTTATTCCTTTGTTGTGGCTGTGTCCAAGCTCTCCATCATTTCACATCTCTGAATTCTACTGCTTTTAAGATCACCTCTGGAATTAGTGTTGCCTGTAATATGCACGCTCCTTCTTGGAAACACTTTTATTAGTACCCAGCAACCAGTTGGGTATACTTGAGCTGTATAAATGCAGCTAAGCACTAATTTAGTTTAGACAGACATTTAATACAGATATTCTGGATGGCTCTTCAGGAGAACAGTTAGACAGACTTGTTCAGGAGTAAGCTCTTGATTCAAAACTGAAAGTTCATTTTAACACCTTAACCAAAACTCTGATCAAAATAAAATGTGACTAAAACTTAAAACATTGTCAAAATAACCTCCCAATTTAACACTTTCACAGTTTACACAAGTATTATGAGGTTTCAGTTTTGTAATATATTTTCTTTGAAGAAACATCGTTTTATTTATTTATTTTATTTACTTTCTAACTTTTAAAGAAGATTTAGATTAGATAAATGTTTCATTAAAAATATAAGGGATGCCCATATACTCAATCCCTTCCTCTTCACACACATTCCCATATTAACAGCATCTTTTATTAGTCTGGTACATTTGTTACACTTAATGAACACATACTGAAGTATTGCTACTAACAATAAACTATAGTTTACATTTTAGTTTACACTTTGCCCCACACAAATTTATAGGTTTTGACAAAATGTATAAAGACCTGTATCCATCATTGGAATATCATGCAGGAAAATTCCAATGTCCCAATAATGTCCCCATGTTTCCCCTATCCTTCCCTCTCCCTCCCTTTAGAAATTCTGGTAGTCACTGTCTTCATATCAATGATGCAAGTTCTTCCATTGCTAGAATAATAGTAAGACTACTTTAGTTCATAGTTGCTTCCCCCTCATGTTTGTTCATTCCTCAAACTTGAGGATTTAGGGATGGTGATTCCCTAAATCCTCTATTTCTGATTGAGAGGGGTCTTAAATCCCAGGGGGCAGATGAGTGGAACTATCTTGCTTGCAGCTGTAGAAATTCTGTTTTTTGTTGTTGTTGTTTTGTTTTTAAAAGCTACTTAGGTTTCATAAATGTTACACAAAAATATAGAGATTCCCATATGCCCCACTCCCCACACCTCCCACATCCTCCAACACCCTCCCACATAAACGTCCTTCATTAGTGTGGCTCACTCATGGCAATTGCTAAATGCATCCTGGGGCTTTGCCATTAAGCATGGACGATAGTTCACATTGTAGTCTAAACTCTCTCACACACAGTTCTGCATGTTATGTGATGATATAAAATGGCCTATATCTGTTATTGCAATGTCATTCAGGATGATTCCTAAGTCCCAAAAAAGCCCCTGTGTTACAACTGTTTTTCCCTCTCCCTACTCCTAGTGTCTCCAGTGGCCACTGGCTGCACATCAATGTTGTAATTTCTTCCATTACTAGAATCACAATATGTCTATAGTAGAATATCAGTAAGTCCACTCTAGCCCATATCTCTTCCTCCAATCCTGAGGATTCTGGGATGGTAATGTCGACTTCACTTCCAATTGAAAGGGGGCTTATATCCCATGGGAAAGGTAAATGCAATTATCCTGCCTGCTGAAGCAGACACTCTCTGTTCCCTGGGATGACTGTTTTCCACCACCCTCTCCATATCGGTTTTCCTGGGTGAGTCCAATAAGCTGTAGAGTAGGTTTTGCAGCACCACCGAAGTTCTGGGCCCAGCTGGCACATGGATAGCCGAAAGACTTGAGCCTCTGGATGTACACCTACAAACTCCAGCACCAAGTATAGGTTTAGATAGAAGGGACAGATGAGCCATGTGCAGGGAAGACATAATTGAGTCCAACTCTGTCACTCTCAGGAGCACAAACTCCAAAATAGGGCCCACTGGCAAGGCACCAAACTCTGGAATTATCTGTACTGACCATAGGACCTGGGTGTCTCCAGAGCCCTCAGAAACCCCACTCTTTGGGGCAGTATCCACTTTGGAAGTTTATGAAAGCCTGCTGAGATATGCATAAGTGTTACCTCTGGGATGACCTCCCAATTCACTTTGAATTCTCTTAGCCATATAAACTCATTTGTCTTAACTTTTCCCCCTTTTATTTGAGGTCTTTTTCCAGTTGCATTGCTAGTTGGTGCTTCTTAGAAATCCCTCAGTGCTAGGGAGGCTCATTCCTGAGAGTCATGTCCCACCCTGGGGGAAAGGCAATGCATTCATATGCTGAGTTTGGCTTAGAGAGAAGCCACATCTGAGAAACAAGTAGACTATCAGGAGGCAACCCTTAGGCACCCCATAACAATAGGCTAAGTTTCAATTTCAAGAGCAAAGACTCATAAGCCTAGTCATCAATATCAAGGGCCCATCATTGGATCATCCTCCTTCACTAATCTTTGCCCCTCACTTGGGGGACTGTTACTGCTCCCTTAGATAATGTGGCAGAGCTCTCCAGGATGGGAATTCAGTATTCTCTCTTTTATTGTGTGAGTCTCCACCCACCATGATAATGCCCCATGAACATTTGGACATTTTTATATGCTTTATATATATGCTCAGTTGAACTTCCTCCCATGCATTGCCCATTCCTGATGCCCTACACCAATGATCCTCCCCCATCCCAATTGTAACCCTTCTGTGATCCAAAGCTTCTTCAGAGATGAAGCCATTCCAATAGCTGCATACAATTGGTAGGAAAATGAAATAATAATGATAAGGTTAAATATAAAAGATAAAATACATAAATTTTTTTAAAAATCTAAAAATAAAATTAAGATTGGGATATTGAAAAAATGAAAAATCTAAAAAAAAATGTTTTGACATTTTGCTTTTCCTCTCTGCAACATCTGGTGTCCTGTCTGTACTGTGGCAACTTCCCCCACTCATTCTCCAGTGTCTCAGTATTTTTCATTAATTGCAGGCTTACAAATGCTGCTTGCATTATATATATACACACATATATATATATATTAGAGTTATCTGTTCAAAGTTACTAAACTTTAACAGCACCAATTTTTTTAATGTGGCTATCCAGTTCTAATTAGAATAAACATGGAAACAGAACAGAGAACATTAATATTGCTAAGTTTTTCTTCTTCTCCTGTAGTTAAACTAATACTATTAACTCCACTAGCCCACAAGTGCACCAACCAGGTGGCAAAGAGTTTGTAGGGTTGCTGCTGGAATGTTTTCCCTATCTTACTTAACTGCTACTCCCATCAGTATTTTCAGGGTATCCCTGTGCTTATGTGGAGTTCAATGACATTCAAGCAAGTGGGTGACCCCATATTCTCATGGTGCTCCCCACTCATCCTGGAGGGGAGCCACTCCTCTTCATATGGATGCTAAAAGTCAACTTGGGATTTCTCCCACAGATTCTCCTTTCCCTGAGATCATGCCTGCTACTGTCAGTGGTCCTTCAGTCTCTTGGCTCATGGCTTGCCAATTATTACAACACAACTCCTGAAGTGCACAAGTTGATGAAGCTATGTGACCAAAGAACACAACTATTATTCAGTCAGGCAGAAGCTTTATAGGGATTTACAGAAAGGATGGAATCTTTGAGGCCAGTCCATCAAAGAATTAATGAAGTTAACACTGCAAAGAGAGGAGACAATGAGGAGTGATATATAAGGGGTTTTAGAAGGACATTCCATAGGGTATGAGAACAGAGTTCCTGCTAGGGTCACAGGAAGCATATACATGGGGTCTTGTGATGTTTCTACTATGCGCAATAAGAAGGACATTTGCCAAGGACATTGACTGCTTTGGGAAGATCATAGTTTATAACATCTATACATTATCTTCCTTTTGGGGAAGGTTGTTAATCTTTAACTTATGTCTAGGTCATGCAGTCAGCTATGTGCTGAAGACTTAGGGTGGCCCTGGTCTTCACCTGGAGAAGCTGGTGAAAGTCCCACTAGCTTCCTCCCTGCTGGAGCCTAGGTTAGGCCTGCAGTAAGACTTGGTTGGAAAGAAGCTGGTACTCACCATCACTGTGATTTTCAATCTGCCCCACATCCCCTCATGCCAGGAGAAGAGTTAAAATGGTGGTTACCAGCGTCTTTAAAACTTGGACAGGTTCTAAGTTTAGCTGTTCTTGGGATTATACTTTAGCCAGGCAAATTTACTAATCAGTAGCTGAAGTCAGTGACCAGCCATCTCTTCCTCACTTGCTTTTGGGAAATGGAGCCTCCAACACCAGCCACAGAATAGGTCCTGAGTTGGCTTGTGCAGCTAGAGTAGGATGAGCACCAGGCTCTGCAGTGTGGTCTGCAGGTTTCTGGAGAGGCTGGTGCAGATCCACCCAGCTTCTTCCCTGCTGGAGGTTGAGCTGGGACTTCTGTTACAGCAACAATCGAATCTTGGTGGAAAGAAGCTAATCCCTACCTTCACAGAGATTTTCTGTCAGACTAACTTCCCCTCATGCTGAGGGCTGACAGTTTTGAAGGAGAATTTTGCTGGACAAAGATTCCTAACTGAAAGTGTTTCTCTTTCAGAACCTTAAACATATCCTATGACTGTCTTCTCACCTCCATGTTCTCTGATGAGAGATTGGCACTTAGTCTTAGTTAGCTTCCCTTTTATGTGATGTGTTGGCTTTCTCTTGCTGCTTTCAGAATACTTCTATCTCTGGCATTTGACATCCTGAATAGAAGGTGTCTCTTAGTAGGCCTATTCTTAATTATTTTGCATGTGGTCCATTGCCTTTCTTGGATATAGATATGGATGTCTTTCATAATGTTTGGGAAGCTTTCAGTCATTATTTCCTCAAATAACCTATCTTCTCCTTCTTTATTCTCTTCTTCTGTGACACCTATAACAAACAAATTGTGCCTTTCACATTGTCACTCAATTCCCTGAGACCCTGTTCCATTAGTTCCATTATGTTTCCTTTCTGTTCTCCTGTCTTTTAAAGTTCAAATGCTTGGTCTTTCAATTTACTAATTCTGCCCTGAGCCAATTCAAATCTGCCGCTATATGCCTCTAAGTATTTTTAATCTATTCTATTGTGTCTTTCATTCTCATATGTTCCATTACTTTTCTTTGCAGGTTTTCACACTATTCTTTATATTCAACCCAGTGTCTTCTTAATATCCTTTCTTTCTTTAGCCATATTTTCCTTGAAGTACTTGAATAGATATGTGATATGTGTAAACATCATTAATCGTCTTAAATACTGGGTCTCATTAGGATTTCTGATTAGATCCTTTGTATTTGGCATATCTTCTTGTTTCTTAGTATGATGTAATTTTTTTGCTGTGTTTAGGCATCTGATTATGTTGGTGAATTTACTCTAAAGGTCAATTTTTCTTTCTCATCTAATGGTTTTATTTCATGGCTCTTCTTTGATTTTTGTTTCAGCTTATTCTAAAATTTTAAATTTCCCAGCTTATGATATCAAACCAGGGAAGGGACCCACTAACAGGACCAGAAGAGATCCAAGGAGACCTGGGGACATGGGAGACTCCAAAGAGCCTTTCTCTTCTTCCAGTTTCCTGACTTGCCAACGGAAAGTGCTATTTGGCAAATCTTCCAAGGACATGTCTCTTTGAAACATAATTTGCTGGTGATTCTGGTCTGGCCAGAACTGTGATAAAAAGTGGCCTCTGCTGGCCAAACTCACTGAGGAGAAATCACTCTCCACCCTCAACCACATCCTCTCTCTTCTCAGGGAAAAAGATAGTCATTCTTCTCTCAGTTGGCCAGTGTGCCATGGGTTTTACCAAGACAGTTTTCCTTGAGGGTGGAGAATGAAGGGTGCCATTTCCAGCCCCAGGGATGGAGTAACTCACAGTTTTCATTTCAGCCTGTTTTTCTCTCTGTCCCTCTGCCTCTTGAATGATTCACAGTAACTTCCTGGTCTGCAGATCCACAAAGCAGCTCCTTCAGACCACTTTTTGGCCTTCTGCCATAGTTTCTCTAAGAGCATTGAGCTCTGCCAACCTACTCTGGTGCCATCTTCCTGGAAGTCTCCAGCATTTATTTTTTAATAATGTTTTTTAAACTAATCTCTCATTTTGTACATACATTGTGTCTTTTCTTGTATTTATAGATCCTTTGCATTTTCTGGTCTTCATTAACTGTGCTGATCTTGCTTTAATTTATGTATATTTCTATGACTTAGAAAATGACTCATTTTGGTTTGTGATGACAACAATGTTCAACAGATTTTCTAATATTTCTTACATAATTTCAGGAATACTTTTTTAATTAAATTGAGGCAAAATTGTCCTCTTATATCGTAGAAAGCATTTATGAAAGCATTTATAAGTATAACAAATTTTGTGAAATATGAAACACTATTTATTTTGTCCCTTTAGTTGATATATTTATATCAGTGCATATCAGCATTTTAAGCAAGAAGTGATATGATGTATTTTTAAGACAAAATCCTTTAGTTCTTGGTAATATTTCAAAATTCTATGTATTGTGAAATTTGAAGTACTTACAAATGATAAAGAAATTAAGACTGGAATAAAGCATGACAAAATATGAAGATTTTTGGAAATTATTGATATTATAAAATAATTATAAAAGTTTATATTTATTGAACATCTACTGAGTTCCAGACAATATTAATATTAAAATGGCTTAATATTATATTAAATTATAAATATATCTTAGCTTAATTTCAGAACATAACTGTCAGATAGGTACTTGCAATATCTAAAATTTTGTTCAACTAATGGAAAACCATTCTCCTACTTGTTCAGGAAAGGCTGAAGAATCATGTTGGCATTTTCTCTTTGTCACATACCTCACATCAATTACATCAATATATCATAGTGACCCTCTATGCAGAATGTATTTGGAATGTGATTGTTTCTCAACATCTTCTCTGCTACCACCCACCTAGGCCAAAAGAGCCATCATCTCAGTCTTCAAATTATTGCCACAGCCTCCTAGGTTGTTTCCTTGGTTTCTCCCTTATACACATTGGGTTTAATCTCAATGTAGATGCCAGAATGATGCTATTAAAATGTAGTTGCATCATGTCACTTTTCTTCAAAAAAAAAAAAAAACACTAAAAGATTTTCCATCACATTAAGAGTAAAATTAACAATGCTTACAAAAGTCTACATGATCTTGCCTCCACTCCTTACTTCTATGAAATTATCCTTTATCACAGTTTCTATCAGTTTCACATTTCAGCAGACACAGTAACTCCTCACCCTTCTTTAAACATATTATTTCTGATGGTACCTGGAAGATTTGTATTTTTTCTTCTTCATGAACTTCCTTCTCTGCAGATAACCTCTTGGGTCCTTTCTCATTCTTTCACTCATGAAGCCATATGGCCCTTAACACTTTATTTAAAATCATATTTACAGTATCCCTCATCAATTCTTCATTTGTTTTCCATGCCAGTTATCTCATTTTACAGTCTATCTATTCTTCTTATGCCTTTAGTTGATTCTTTATTTCCATGCACATTGAAAGCTCTATGATGACAAGATTTTTGCCAATTATGTTTAGTGCAATATCCCAAATAACTAGAAGCATACTACAAAATATTTATTTGAATGACTGGAATTTACAGATTGATGAAACTGGGGCACAGAGATTTTATATCTTGTTCATTGTCAGGCATTGTCCAGGTATAAGGACAAGCTCAAACTTGAACACACACAGATCGAATTTTGAGCTCACATTTTTTTTTTGTTTCATAACAATTTTATTTTCGTAGCATGCATGTACACTTTTCCTGTACCCTCTGTCCCCCATTACTTATACTTGTACCACATATATCTTTGTACATTGTATGTCCAAAAAATAGATTTATCTTAACCTTGGATGCATTTGCATTTTAACGCCT
>JAQZBX010093318.1:0-12157 GCA_029593785.1 Cabassous unicinctus
ACTGTGAGCACATAGATAACCAAAAAGACCACAAAGAGAAGTCTCTGTACCTCTGGATTTTGTGAGAGTCCCAGCATGAAAAATTCCGAGATATTGTGTGGTATTTCCATAGACTTCAAGGACACTGGGAATGTGAAGATACAGTTTCATCTATAAAGCCAAGAAAGAAATGTAATTTTAACAGAACTAGTTTGTGTGTTGGGGGTGGGGCATGTTGCAAGGTTTTGTTCGGCAACACTCACTTTCCTTTCTGGACACTTCTTCTCAATCCCTTTGGTTCCAAAATTCTTACATCAGTTTATTCTGTTAACCATGTTTTACTTTCTTCCCTGGGCTTGCTGAAACACTTCTATTTAAAGGCTGCTAGTCCCTCTGTAGTCTACAGGGAAGATTCAAAGAAAAAAAACTGGTTCGTGAGCATCAGTGAAAGATTCTATTAAATGACTATCTGCCTATTCTGAACATAAGAGAGGCTTCCGGGGGGTGGGTAGAAAACAGATCCCCTTTCTTAATCTTATCTGGCAAAATATTCTCACCCACGCTTTATTCTCTTGGAGATATTAAGGAAACATCTGTGCCTATCTTCTCGGTTTTGGTTAAACTGAAAACTGTCACTCCTCAATCCACCTTTTTCTTAGAAACATAGGTCTTCTTAAAGTAGCTAAATCTTCCAAATTGCTGAAGATCTGTGTGATAAGAATTAAAGGAGAACCATTAAGTGTCAAGAGAAAAGAAGTCACCGAGATGTAAGAAGTGCAGGAGAGAAGACTCCTATGTTGATCAGGAAACTGCCTCCTTGGCTTCTCTCCAGGCTTTACTGCAAGAAGGCGAACAGAGCTTCTGCAACGACAAATCTTCAGAATATAACATTATGGCCAAGAGCACACACCACAGTAATAAGAGTAAACATCTATGTAGCACTTAAATCTTTGCCAAGAGCTCTTCTAACTCCTTTACATAGATCAGCTTGTTTAATCCTCACATCATTCCCATGAGGTAGCATACCGGTTTTGCCCCATTTTGCATCATAAAAGAGACATGCACACTTACCGATCACCCACCTATTAAGTTTCAGAATTGGGGCTTGAACCCAGACAGTCTGGCTCCCAGAGCCTGTATGCTTCCCCACTACACCCTACTATACCCCACTACACTATACTACACGCCACTATGCCCCCACACACAACACAACACAACACTACACTTACACAGAGCCAAGTCTTTTCTCTGCCACTAATTTGCAATGTAACTATCAACAACCTCTCAAAGCTTCAATTTCCTTATCTCTAAAATGAAGATAAGAGCACTGCTATACCCTGAGGTTGCAGAGAAGTAAATGAAACTTGCATGTCAAGTGTCTGCACAGAGCCTTACAGTGGTAAACATTCAATAAATGCCATCTCTGATCATCACCATCATCAACACCATGGCAAGAAATTCTCCATGTGGTTTAAGGAGCTACTTGTATGAGTTCAGGACTAAGTGTCTATTGATATAAGTATAATTTTATTATAAATAAGAAAAATGCTTTAATACTTATCCTTCTACAGAACGCAAAAGGCTGGAGAAAATATAACCCAGCATGAGTGTTATACAATGTAGCCAATGAATTTTATGCTCCAAAATAAAAATGCTAAATTGATTCATCTCTGTGATTCAAACTTGTGGGAATAAAATTAAATTGATTGTAAAAAAAATTGGCAAAGAAAGGAAGTCTCCTGTTTCAGTTACCCATGAGAAAAAATTATTCTGTGAAAATAAATGAGAAACTTAGGAAACCTATTACTCGGCATTTTATTTGAGTTGTATTTTAATTTTATTCAACTAAAAACAAATAGAATATAGAAAACTTACATTGACGGGATATGAAGACACCGACAGGTCACCAGGACTTTGTTTTGGTTTTTTGCATCCTAACCTTATAGAATGGTGGACCTGGAAGGATTCCTAAAGGATCATCTAAATCAGCTCCAAGCCTCCATCCCAGATTTGACTGTTTCACATGGTTAAACTACTGAATGAGATTCTAATTGCCTTTTACATTGAAGAAAAGCATGTATTGGGCAGTTGCTACTGATAACAGAAATTCTTCTGAGCGAAAAGATTTCTCAGTTCATTTACAAGCACCTGGGAATTCGTTGTATCATTCACTTCGCTTTTCTTTGCTGAAGAATCCTATGACATTTTAAATCATCTTTTCCAATTGCTTCCATTTTACAGATGGTGAATTTGAGGCTCCTAAAGATTAGGTGCAGCTGGTCCAGTCACCTGGTGATTCAGGGCAGAGACACCGCTAGAACCTCATGGCTCCTGCCTTTCGGGTATAACCAGCCCCTTTCACCATCTACTTCCTCTGGTGTTAGCACACCAAAGAAAAGCACTACTGCGGACATTAGGGAGAGAAGCCTCACAGAAGGGGCTGTGGCTTATTGGCTCTGCGTTTGCTAAATTCTTAGCAGAAAACTCATTCACACAGTCTCAGAGAAAACCTTTCTCCTTCCCCTGAAAAAGGTTATTTGTAAGGTGGGAGTGATATCATAGGGATTATCAGTGCTGTATGCTTTATGCCTCTCTGAGGAAACTAATTCTCCCCTCACAGGACCACTTGCTGAAGCACTAGCTTCTGCCTTGTTCACAGGTGAGGACAAGATTGCTGCTATCATCTAATTAGTCCCTTTGAATACAGTTTTGATCTCCCAAGGAAACAATTTCTATTCTGCCTCCCAGACATGCCCAGTGTCCTTCTAGCATCTAGAGAGAGTCCACAAATTGTCAGGAAGAAAAGGGAGTTAATGAATTTCAGGAAATGATATTGGAGGGTCAGGGTTTATGGGGAAATCACTAATTTAACAACAACAAAAATCAATAGCATTTTTGGAGTACATTCTGTATACCAGACATGGGACATAAGCCATTTCACACAGATTATCTCTTTCATGGCCCCTACAAGCTGAGAGAGAATTATCACTGGTCATTTACCGTAACTCATCTGTGTGGACTGCTCAAAGATTAAGGTAACTAGATTCAGAATAAACTGAATTGTAATTACATTTCCACCATTCCGTCATTCAGTAAGTATTTATGCAGGCCCTATTTAATAAAAGTTAACATTTTTTCTAAATGCATAGAACATCATAGTGTATAAGACAGATATGTTGCCTGGCAGGGTGGAATTTATTCTCTAGTAGGGGCAATAGCCATCTCCAGAACAAAGCAGAGGGAAAAATAAATAAATAGAATAATTACAACATCAAATATATGGTATGAAATGATATTAAAGAAACAAACAACCAGCTGAGAAGGATGACCATAGAGCAAATTCTAGTGTAGACCTCTTTTAAGTAGGGGGTCAAGGAAATCTCCTTTGAGAAGGTGACATGTGAGCTGAGACCTAAAGAATGAGAAAGATTGAGCCCTATGGAGAATGGAAGGGGGTGGGAACTGCATGTGCAAATGCCCAAAGCAGAAAAGAGTGTCTTGTAGGAACTGAAACCAGGCCATGATGGTCGGAGCAGTGTGGGAAAGTGGGGCAGTAACATGTGATGATGTTAAAGGGATCATCAAGAACAGGAACCAGATCATGCTGGGCCTTGAAGGACACAGTAAAAAGTTTAGATTTTATTTTAAGTGCAGTTGGAAACTATCAAGGAAGGACATACCGTCACTCAAATATGTTTTAAAGGCACACACTAGCTCTCATGTGAAGAATGGCTTGGAGTGGAACAAGAATGAGAGTTTGCTTTAGCAAGCTACTTAACCTCTCTGGATTTTAACCATCTCTTCTATAAAAGAATAATAATAATACAGAAAAAAACCCTAATATAAATGATTAGTGGGGTTCAAACTACTCAGACAATTAAAATGAATGAAATGGACAGGGAAAACCTGTGCATCTCACCGACCAAGAGTTCCAGGGTTCTGGTTGCCTGATCCAAAACTGTCCTGTTCCTGTTGCAGGTTGCCATCGGTTGGTTTCACAAAACCTACTTTCCAGGCTTCTTGTGGAAATTTGGGAGAGAGAATGCAAATGCAGTCACTGGCACATTATCAAGTTTATAATGGGTAGCTTTTAGTACTATCAAATTGTGATACCCAGGTGCAATCGCAATGCCAAGAAGATCATATGACCTTAAAAATGTTTATTAAATTATTCTGTTACAGAAGAAGTAATAGGTTCAAGCATAATTGTGAATTGATCAAATCTCCATAGTTTAAGTGTCAAAAGCTAAATGTTCAAGGTGAGGAAACTAAAGGGCCTTATTTGTGAACTATCACCAGACTCCCAACATTTTTTATACCCTATAGGACTTTGAGTGCCTTGAAGGCAGTGATGTACACTGATTTCACTTCTCTGAACCTTAATTATCTCATTTATCAAATTTAAAGAAGCCAGGATCATCTCTAAAATCCATTCCCATTTTATTTTCTCCCAGAAGCTAGTCAAATTTAAATCCTTCCACTCTTTACACCTAACTAACCACCTCTACCCTCCAAAAGCTTCTCCTTGAACTGTGCCTGACAAAAAGTTTGAGGAAAACATTGAATGAGGGCTCTCATGGAGGGACCCAGAGCTGTGAGCCAGCACCAAGAGTGCCCAGGCCCCCAAATCAGGAGGGCAGTGAGTCAGCAGCCAGTGGCTGCCAGGCCATCTGATTTCCCTCTGTTCCTTTCTTCCATTATCCTGGTAGGTATTTCAGCTCCATGAGGCGATTACTTTCTACATATCCCCTTCTTTATAAAAAAGGACTAGCCATCTAGCAAAATAACATTTATTTTTGATTCATGGGCTCAGGGAAAATTCATTTCTGGTGGTTGAGTGACCATGACTATTTCTGTGCCCAGATGGTGGAATCTACCTGGTTTGAGCACAGGAGTGACTATCAAGCTTATTCCTTGTTATAGTTTGCAAGGATGCCAAAATGCAGATCCCATGAAATGGGTTGGCTTTTAACAATGAGAATTTAACTTAGAAGCTTACAGTTTCGAGGCTGAGAAAAATGCCCAAATCAAGACATTATTGGGTGAGGCTCTCTCCCCAAAGACCAGCTGCCAGTGATCCTGGACTCATCACATGGCAGCGTCTGCTGGTCTCTCCCTTCTCTTCCTGATTTACTTGCTTTCAGATTCTCCCTTCTGTGACTTTTCTCTCTCTTTTTCTCCGTATTCATCCTATTTATAAAGGACTCCAATGAGAAGATTAGGACCCACACTGGGCCATGCCTTACAAAAGTAATCTAATCAAAAGGTCCTACTTACAATAGGCTTATACCTACAAGAATTTGACTGGCTTTTAGAGAAAATAAAATGAGAATGGATTTTAGAGATGATCTTGACTTCTTTTCTAATTTGATAAGTATATTTAAGAATATACTTTTATGGGATCCCTACAGCTTTGAACCATGATGCCCTTTTAAAGGTAATTCCAGGGTTAAAGAAAAAATTAGGAGCTGGGCATTGATAAAGAAGATTATTCTAAACCTATGGTCCATAGAAATCTCTCACTTCCAGCTAAAAATCAGAACCTCCTAAAACAAATCAAAGATGCTTTTGTAAACCAGGGGTGTGAGATTTATCAGGCAGTCAGATAAACTGATGAAAACCTGCAGAGAAATTTTCCCCAAACTTCAAATAAGGATTATGTTTAAATTACATATAAAATACAAAATTGAAAAGTTTGGTATTATATATCCTAGGCTCAGGTGAGAATGTAAATTGGTGCCACCTTCTCAGACAGAAAATTATCAATATTTATCAGCACTAAAAAAAAACAAAACATAAAATTAACATGGAAATTCCACTTTAAGGATATAACCCTACAGATATAGTCTCACATGCATATACAATGAAATTGCTATCAGACAGATATATATATTTAATATTTTTTAATATATGTACTTTCCCAGGACTCAGGCCTGTTCTCCACAAAATATCTGACAATTCCCCCAACCCTATTCTAAGCCTTCTCCAAATCTTTTCCCTGAAAGATAGAAAAAGTCACAAAATAGAGAAGATATAGCTCACTATTAATACATAACTTCAAAAGCCCCATGAACAATGACCAACAATCCTACTATATTTCTTTATCAACAGTTTTTTCCCAGTTCTCCTCAAGGAACATTTAAAACCTTATTAGTTTTACTCAAAATTCTCTTTTCCAGGCCCCAATCTCTACTCTTTACTTTTAACTCCAGGACTCCCTGTTAGTTGTAGCAAAAGCTTTCTTATAACTACATCGCAGTGTCTGGCTGGCCTGCCTGCCTGCCTTCCTTCCTTCCTTCCTTCCTTCCATCCTTCCTTCCTTCCTTCCTTCTTTCCCTCTCTTCCTCCATCCCTCCCTCTCTCCTTCGTAGGAATCAGGCCTGCATTGTCCCTGGTGGCTTTTCCCACCAGTTCCTGGGAACCTTCCCTCACCACTGTTTCCCCCAGTAAATTTCTTGCACATCTACTCCATCTTAATGCCTGCTTCTCAGAGAACCAGGACTAACAAATACATATAAATAATTCCTACAAATCAATAAAATGAAGACAGATAATAAAGTAAGACTTGAAATAAAAACACTCCAGTTAAAAAAAAACTCTTCAATGGCCAGTAATATACAAAAGTGGGGTCTCACCTCTAAGTTATAGGGAAATATGTTGTGGAATCACAATAAAATAGGACTACAGTGCTCAAATTCAAAGAACTCTCAATACCAAGGTTTTGTTGTCAAGGATATGGAGGAATGGTATCTCAGATGGTGAAAGTATATTTTGGTTTTCCAAGTGCATATTGGAAAACTATTTGATATTGTCTATTAATGTTGACTATATATATAACATATGACCCAAAATTATACTACTAGTTATAAATCCAAAAAAAAAATGTGTACACCTGTGCACTGAAAGACACATCAACAAGAGCATGAATAAAGTGTTATTTGTAATAGCACAAAACTAATAACAACCCAAATATCCATGAACAATAGAATGAATAAAAAATTATGGTATATGTCAAGAGCTGAGCTGAACGAGCTGAGCTGCCAGGTGTCAAGGTGATCAATTAAAACAACAAACCAAAATAAAAGTAACAATCAAGACTCTAATCACTGCAATAGTATAAGCAAGAGGCCAAACAGGAAAGAGTGCCAACTCCCAAAATGTTCCATTTTCCCCACAGAAAAGGGTCAATTGTATCAGTTCCTCACTGCTCAGGGAACCCCAAACCAAAGGCTCCTGCCATTTTATGAACCTGAGGGCTGGGAACAGGGAGAGGAGAAGGGCTAGGACTAGAAAAGTACTGAATACTGAGAGTGGAGAAGTGTCTTTAAGGCCCCCTGATAAGGCTGTTTCGGAGAAGCTTCTGTGAAAAGCCTCTGCAAGAGCCCCTGATAAGGAGGCCTCAGAATGGAGGCACCTAGACTAAGAATGCAGATATGTGTAAGAGCTTGGCCAGCTGGTATGGGTGGGGGAGAATGGCCCTGAGTCCTTGACTACATCTTCCTTCAGAGACTGCAAAGCACTGGCTGTGTGCCCTCCTGTATGGGAGGGACGATTTCCCCTGTGCGCCCTGCCAGGTAAAGCCTTTGTAATTGCTTCTAGCTGGGCCTGAAAGACACACACACGATTTGGGCCTGGAGCTGGACTCCTCACTTCTGAATCAAGTTGGGTTTTTTTTATAGCCTGGTAATGGGGAAAAGATGAAGGAAATTTTCCATAGGTACCCCACAATGTTAAAATATAAAGAAAGTTTTCACTTGATAATCTGGGAAGGACTCACCCTATTTATAATGGGGGGGAGGGGGGAACCGAGGCAACAGCCTCTGCAACAGTCACAATGTTAAGTTCTGCTGGCACCAAGGGTAGCGTCGTGACCTTGAGCCACCTATAATCAACGCTGAGTACTAGGCACTGGAGGCCTTCCGCATAGGCCCAACGAGCTATCAGCTATGGAATGGAGAAATCATCCCACAGAGCACTTTGGCTACCTTAAACTCAGCAATGAGCAGTTATTTCTTTTTCTCCCCCACGCAGCTGATGTTTGGCAAAAACAGCCCTAGATGTCAGTGGTTGGATAGTTCATTGTCTTCCATCTGCCCCAGTAACTGCAGCAATTCTTTTCAGGGCTTGGGACAAAAGAGAGTCAGGCTGCATATAGCCAATACACCAAGACCAACAACACATTCAGTAGCAAGGAGGCTTGTAGGGGCCAGAAAGGACCCACCCATAGTGGAGCCTGGGTAAGGGTCACGGTGGTGATGGCCTCAGCCCCCAAACCAGAGAGCCTTGTATGTTTCTGCCTCATCTGGGTGCCAGGGGTTGTGAGGACCACAGTTCCTTGTATACCAGTATCCAAAAGGCCCAAGAAGTGCAACTCTTTCCCACCTCCCCACTGATCTCTAATCTTGGCATAAGGTCTTCAGTCTGCCTTGGGGACTTGTTTGTTTTTGAAAGCCAAAAGGTCAGGTAAAAGTTGCCAGGGCTCTCCAATTCATCTCCAAATTCATTAGGGACGGGTGGAGGGAAAAGCCCTTGGACTAGTCATAGGACCTCCTGTCAGGACCTCCATGACCCAGGACCTGAGACATGGTGGGGAGACCACCAATCTCTTCCTCAGAGACAACATTATTGAGTAACCAGACCCAGAGATCTCTTCAAGAAGGTGCCAGTTTACCCAGGAGAGGGCAACTGATACCATTTTTACATCACTCTCTCTGTTGGCCCATCTTTGCTATTTTGGAAGTAACTGTTTTTACCATACCTGGGAATTTGTCAGTTAAGATACAGATTATGTAACAGACCAGTTGACTTCCTGATGTCATGAGGAGATTTAATTGGGCTCATGAACAGCAAGAACAAACCTAGAAATCTGAATCTGATGAACAATCTCATTATCTACTGTTCCCATTACCTCACTGTAGACCTAAGGGATCCCCATGTGGCTCACACGGCCACTATAGTCACTGTGAGTGTGGTCCAGATATGTTTTTCTGTGGTAGGGAACTCAGCATGGGGGTGAGTGTGGGGGGACCAAATCTGCCCAAACAGTACTCAGCTGAGGAGGGGGAAGGCCTCAGATGTTTGTTCATCCTCCCCCTCCTCCTCCTTCTCCTTAGGCAAAGCTGCTATTTTCAGGGCATTCTGGGGGAGGGCATCCATAGTGACAGACCCCACAAAGTCCCACTCTTCCTCACTAAGTTTAACAATATTACCTCCTTCATTGAATATGTAAACTAGCCAAGTCTAAGATCTCCTTATGTTGCTAGGCAAAATGATCCTGAAAAGGTCTACATTCTTTTTTATCAAAGGCACGAGACTCAGTAACTTACTGTGTCTCAGGCTGTCATCAGTCCCAGAGACCAGCTTAGAGCCAGCAGTTGCCACTGGGCATAATTTAGCTTGCAGGGTCTCCAATGGCTTTTGTTCCCATAACTGCAGAGCAGTAAGCAGTGACCAGGAAATGGCTTCCCTAGTTTTCTTAGAGCCTCTCTGTTGGATTTCTAATTTGACCTACCAAGCAAGCTCAGCCAGAGAGTTGGTGGCTAAAGAGAAGGACCAATGATTTCCCTCAGAACAGAAAACCTTATGTAAACATTACACTAGCCTTCTCCAAGAATGCTCCCCAGCTTCCACCAGCACTTTTTCAAGACCCAATGGCAAGTGCCCCACAGATTCCTTAGAGTCTTACAAATGATCCACTGGCATTACTGGAGGGTGCTCTACAGACTCTGCTAGCATCCCATTTGTGAAATGCCCTGTGGGACTTTCAGAGGACAATATTGACTTCTAGAACAATATTGTGTTTGACCACCTAACTTGCTGCACCAATTTATCAAGAGCTGAACTAGAGAGAACTGAGTTGCTAGCTATCGTGGTCGATTAAAACAAGCCAAATGAAAATAGCAGTCAAGCTTTTAATCAGTTACTGCAATAGTATAACAAAAGGCTAAACAGGAAAAACTGTCATCTCCCCCAGTGTTCTGTTTTTTCTCATAGATCAGTGCCAAGTGTGGGTCATAGGTATACATATCAGTGCAAATGGGGGCAAGGGGGAGACAGGCACAAATCTCACTGCCAAGGGAGCCAGAAACAAAAGACTCCTGCCATTTTATGAACCTGGGTGCTGGAGACAAGGAAAGGGGGAAGGGCTAGGAGTAGAAAGTACTGAATACTGAGTCATTGTGGAGAGAAGTGTCTTCAAAGCCCACCAATAAGGTTGTCTCGACAGAGGCATCTAAGAAAGGCTTTGGCCAGTGGCCCCCTGATAAGGAGGACCCCTAGTGGAGGTGCCTAGGCTGGGAATGCAGATACGTATAAAAGCAAATAGCCAGCTGGGGTGGAGGGACAAGTCCTTGACTGCAAGTCCCTTCAGAGACACCAAGTTAAATGTGGGTGGGGAATTTCCTCCTGCCAGGTAAAGCCTTTGTAATTACATATGGTTGGGCCTGGAAAAAATCACACATAGGATTTTGACCTGGAGCCTGACTCTTCAGTATTTTCACACAATGAATTAACTCAGAATTGAAAATAAACGAATGATAGGTGCATATAGCAAAATCAGTGAATCTCACAAATATAATGTTGAGCCAAAGAACTCAAACATAAAGATTACATACTGTATGATTCTGTTTATTTAAAAATTAAGTAGGTGAAAAATGTATAAAACTATAAATAAATACAAAGAACTTTTATCTTAAAGTAAGATTAGTGTTGACCTTTGGGGGAAGAGAAAGAGTTGTGATTAGAAAGGGATATTATGAGTCCATGAAGAGCAAGCAGTCCTCTACTTCCTGACCTGGTTTGTGGTTATAAAGCTGTTGCACTTCATAATTCATCAACATATTCATTATATTTTATACACTTTTCTGTGAGTGAGTTATATTTCACAATTTTAAATTTTAATGAATATTTATCAGTGAAAAAAGAATAATTTAGAGTCAGTGTGATTAAAGCACTGCAAATGAAGTCAAGAGAATGGTAGAAATTGAGACCAGATAAGACTTTAGGGGACAGATCATAGCTATTATTTCAGAATGATGGGAGACTATTGCAGAGATTTTAGAAGAGAGTAACATGATTAGATTTACATTTTTAAAGGATTTCTCCAGCTGATATGTGGGGAAATAGATAGTGGGAAGACTAAGGTAGAAGAAGGGAGACCAGATTTTGGTGGGTAGCTATGTAATACACCAGATGAAAAGTAATGGTGTCCTGAATTGTGATAGTGATGGAGGTTGGATATTTTTTTCTCACTTTTCATTTTATTTGGAAATAAACATACAGTAAAGTTGACTTTTTTCATGTATAGTTGTTTGAGTTTTAACACATGCATGGATTCATGTAACCACCACCACAATCAAGAAATATAACAGCTCCATGAGCCTCAAAAAATTCTCTCATGCTGCACCTGTGTAAAAAGGATCTCCTCCTACCCCTAAGCCCTGACAACCACTGTTATTTTATCCATGGTCATAGTTTTGCCTTTTATAGAATGTCATATAAATGAAATTCTATATGTATCCTTGAGACTGGCTTATTTCATTCTGCATAATTCCTGTGAGATACATCCAAGTTGCATATATCATTCCTTTTTATTGCTTTTTATTCCTTTCAATTGCTGAGTAGTACTCCATTGTATGGATCTACCACACAATTTGTTATGCATTCTCCTATGAAAGTACATTTGGGTTGTTCCTAGTTTGGGGCAATTATGAAAAGAGCTGCTATAAACATTTTTGTGCAAGCTTTTTTGTGAATGTAAGTTTTCATCATTTCTGTAGGATAAATAATGAGGAGTATGATTGCTAGATCATATGGTAAATGTATATTTAACTTTATAAGATATTACCAAACTTTTCCAGAGATGTTATCCCATTTTACATTCCTACTAGCAGAGTATGGGTGTTCCAATAGCACAGCATCCTTACCAGCTGTGTTTATCAGGGTACTCCAGAGAAACAGAACCAACAAGGTGTGTGTGTGTGTGTGTGTAAATACTGAAATACACCAAATGTAAGATATGGACTATAGTTAGTAGTAGTATTTCGACAATGCTCTTGCATAGTTTGTAATAAATGTATCACAAGAATGCAAGGTGTTGGTGGAGGGGTGTTGTATGGGGATCCCTGTATGATGTTATGCATGTTTATTTTGTAAGTTCACAACTTTTACTACATACTTA
>JAQZBX010093319.1:0-12150 GCA_029593785.1 Cabassous unicinctus
AAATGATTTGTATCATGTTTGCTTCCCTTCTAGAATTTTTATGGTTGTCTTATTCTTTCACTGTGACTTTCTGATGTTGATTAGGAGTTTGTCCAGTTTACAAATAGCTTTACACACTCTCTAAAAGCTCTCTAAAACAGTCACACAATAGCCTTTTCAGTTAAACTCCGAAAGGTTTGACAGATCATGTTTTATAGCCTATATTCTTTATGCAGCCAGCAATTATATTTTTTAATATAAATTTAAAAATATGGTGATAGTCAAGAAGTGAGAGAAGAATCAAATATTTGTAGAAAATTTTCTGTGGTAGAGGTGACTTTTTCTTTGCAGCCTGTCCTAATTTTCCACCTGAAAAATGGCTTTTTCTTTTTGGAAGTGAATATTATAGTTTAGAAATTGGAACAAATCCCAGATCCCAAAAATTCAATAAAGTTCTAAGCCTACATATTCTTAAATAATTTGTTTTTTGGTCCACTACACTCCAACATTTATTTATTGCTTTTGGTAGCAATTATCCTTGCTATATAAAACAATAAATTTTTACTCTCAACTAGTGTGTTATAGCTTATACATTTTCTATAATTTATGCTATCTGCTTTAAGAATATTAAAATAAGAATAGAGCCAGCTAATTGGATAATATAGTGCAAAATTAATATTGCACTTAATTTTTTCCCTCAGGTTTTATGTATTGGGGACTTTTTGTATTTTGGTTTTAGTCATTTTGTTAATTTTTTGCTTTGGTTTTGTTTTACTGTTTTTGCAATGGGTATTAGGCTTTGAGGCTACTAGATAAAACTGAAATAGACTTGATATTGGTAACCAACAGAAAATGATATTATGCTTACTATGAGCAAAAGTTAACCAGCTTGGCATAAATTAGCTCTATGCAATGTAATGATAGATTGATCAGGGATATTATTAAATGATCTCAGATAGCATAACCAGTAAACACAAAAATACTAAAATGTAATTATCAAAAATAATGCCTAAATTATTCAACAACTGTCATAATTAGGAAAAAAAGAGTCTATTCCTCTAACCATTCACTCATGTATTGAATAAAGAAGAATTGAGTGATTTTATCAGCCCAAGTATCTTTGAATAAGGAACAGAAAATGTTTTCATTTCATCTCATATATTCCTGCATTAAATTTATCATGTGCAATTTAGAATCGTAATTTCCTACTAATAGGTAATGTTTAAAATATTAGTGTTTCATTAATTAAGAGCTTATCATCTCTTTTATATATACTCCCAGCTCACATTGCTTTTGTGTTACTATAATATTTATCTATTAATCTGGAAGCCTTGCACTCATTAGACTTGAATTAAGTCAACAAAAATTAATTAGTTGGCCCTCACCCTAGTCAAGATAGCAAGATGGCAGAATTCAAAGCTTCGTGGCTCCATTCCCCCACAGAAATTTTGAACAACCAGCAAGAACTGACAGAAACATTTTCTCAAAGGTCCATAAATACAGTTAAAGGGCTACAATAGCGAATAAGTGCCCAAACAAGAAAAAGTCTACTTAAAAGTTATAGGATCTCTTGGTGCCCTGCCTGGTCCTCCCCAATCCCTCACCAGCTCAATGTAGGGCTAGCCTGCATTGTCAGTTTGGATCTCTGGTCCTGGTTCTGGAGGAAGAGAGTAAATCTCATGTACATACTGGGAGCATGGGTGTCTGATTCAATTTCTGGCGGTGGTAAAAGTGACTTGTCATCCCAAAACTTGCCCTGCATGTAAAAGGTAGCTCAAAGAGTGCTCCTACAGAATTACATGGGATAGCAGTAAAGTTGTACTATCTAAGGCAAGGGATTACTTACTGTTTGGACATATAGTACAGTGACCGTGACCACACAGAGACTATTTCGTGGGGCAGAAGAGCCATTTGAATCTAAGTAAATGGAGGAAATCCTAGGGCCACATGAGCATGCCCAAGACAAGAGGCATGTGCAAAAAAAGATTAAGAATGTCCCTACACTTTGGCCTGGAGCTATTCTCTAAACTCATTTTATGGATAAACCCTTAAGGAGAGCAATTGCACAGGTCAGTCTGCAAAAGCTGGGAAACTGGTTTTATGTTGTTGTTGTTGTTTTCTTCCTCTTCGTCCCTGCTCCTTTCTTCTCCTTCCCCTCCCCCTCCCGTTCCCCTCCCTTCCCCTCCACCCCCCCTCCTCCTCCCTCTCCTCGTCTTCCTCCTCATCTTCCTCCTCCTTCTCCTCCTCCTCCTTCTTTTTCTTCTTCTTTTGATAGTTCCTGGCAATCAAAGAGAGGAACAGATGCCTCAGCATATAAATTTCAGAGATAACACACTGAAAAATCAAAATTTACAGGTTGCAACAAAAGGTTAGAAAACATGCAAAGGAAACTGGAAGCAGTAGTCCAGGCAAGAAAGAAGATTAAGGCATTAGAAACCATTAATAAGGAGAACCAGACCTGAGATATACTAGACAAAGATTTTTTAAAAATCGTCCTAAGTATGCTTAAGGAATGAAAGGGAAATGTGAACAAAGAACTAATGGAAATCAGGACAATGATGGATGAACACAAAGAGAATATGATAGAGAGATGGAAATTATGAAAAGAAACAAAACAGAGATGAAGACTATAGGAATGGAAATGAAAAATTCCCTAGAGGGTTTCAACAGCAGATTTGAGCTTGCAGAAAAAGAATCAGTGTACTTGAGCATGAGACCATTGAAATCTTTCAGTCTGAGACACAGAAAGAGGAATGAATGAATAAAAGTGAACAGAGACTAAGGAACTTGTGAGACACCATCAAGTGCAACAATATATGCGCTTTGAGAGTACCATAAGGAGAAGGAAGAGAGAACAGGGCAGAAAAAATATTCAAAGGAATAAAGGCTGTAAACTTCCCAAATTTAACCAAAGTCATGAATATGCATCCAAGATGCTCAATGAATTCCATACTGGAAAAACACTAATAGACACTCATTGCAGTGTACTATAATCAAACTGTCAATTGCCAGAGATAAAGAGAGAATTCTGAAAGTCACAAGAGAGAAGAAATGTGTCACGTAAAAGGGACCTTTGATTTCTCATCAGAAATTGAGAAATTTTGAAAAATTAAGTGTCAATTTCTTATCAGAAACCATGAAGGAAAGAAGGCAGTGCCGTGGCATATTTAAAGTACTGAAAGCAAAAAAATTGCCAATCAAGAATTATATATCTTTTTAAAATGAGGGAGAGATTAAGGCATTCCCAGACAAACAAAAGCTGAGGGAGTTCATTATCTCTAGATGGGCCCTACAAGAGATGCTAAAGAAAGTTCTACAGATTGAAAAGAAAGGACACTAAATTATAAATTAAAGCCACATGAAGAAATAAAGATCTGTGGTAAAGATAACAACATGGGTAAATATAAATGCCAGTACTATTGTATGCCACTTTTTACTTCCTACAGATTATAAAAGGGAAATGCATAAAATGTAATGATAAATCATGGATTCATAATGGGTAAATATGTAATTTATGGCAAGAATTACATAAAGGTAGAGGGACAGAGTGGCATAGGAAAATAGTTTGTGTGTACTATTAAAGTTGATATGAAGACAAACAAGATGTTATAAATTTAGGGTGCTAAATTTCAGCTTCATGGTAACTAATTACAAAAAAATATCAGAGAAAAATAGTCAAATTTGGCATACTACATCTATGATAGAAATGGCCAAAACAATTTGAAGAAATTGGTTTAGAGCTTAGGAAGTATTAGATTACAACAAATATTACTATTTGTTACATGATATTAATAGGAGTTTATATTATTTTTCCATCATTTTTTATTTCCACATTTTAAATTTCTTCTTAAATAAAATAATATAAATTAGTTGCCACTAAATAATGCATGATGATAAATTTTTCTTAATAATTATTCACACATGAATGTATTTAAGGAGGTAGGATATGAAAGATACAATAGTATTAATATGTATTAAAGCTATTATAATATTTAAAATATGATCTAAATAAAAAGCATTGGGTTGATGTCTTAGGTAAAATTATTCTTTTTTAAAAATTTGGGCTCAGCTCAAAGAATATATATAAGAAGCCCAGTTTTACTAATCACAGTAACTTCAACTGTTTTAAAATCACATTCTTTATCAATAAAATGGCATAGTGGAAATAGCATGAGCTTTGGAATCAAACAGTCCATAGGTTTGAATTCAATGTCACCCTCTTCCTTCTAGATGTATGATAATAAGAAACATATTATACTTTTTGATCTTTATTTTAAGATGGAGATAGAAATAAATGCCCTGATAAGGTTATTGGAGGATATTATGAGATAGATAGTAAATATAAAATTTTTATATACTACGGATATTCAATAAATGAGAGTTTCACTCTCTTCCCATCTCTTCTTTGAGAGTATAACTGTGTTGGGGAAAATAAATGCTGGGTCTGTCTTCCCTGGTTTATGCATCAGGGAGTTTTCATTTGGATGATCATCAGAGTGTTAACCGAAGACTCTGGGCCCTTAGTTGCAAACAATTATGTTATGTAGATGTCGGGGTTGTTTTAAATGCTGAACAAGTGGGACTGACTGCCTGTGATGTAGTGAAGCAGTGAATTAGGCAGTCTAGTAGCAGCTGATAAAATCCACAGGTATAACTAGTTAGCCTTACAAAAATAGGAAATTTATCTCTCCCTTTTGAGGTAGTTTGATGTAGCATATGTTGTCTCCAGAAATGTTGTCTCTTATCTGGCTAGAGATAGAATAACTCTTGGCAACTCAAGGGACCTGTAGGCTGCTAAAATAAATTCCAATTCTTCTATCCTTTGTCAGATGTTGGGATTTTATGGGGCCAATGAATAATATCCGATTTCCTTCCCAAGCCCAAACAACTGAGTGAAACACAAAGTAGTCAAAAGGATATCAAAATATAAACTCACAAAATCCTGCTCACAAAAGCAGGATTGGAGGATATGGTTAAGATAAGCAGTCTCATTGGGGTCCTGAATACTTCTCCCAGAATTAGGCAGACTTCTTCATTGAATCACTGGAAGACCTGAACAAACATTGATTCAAGGCAAAGAGCAGACCAGAATGTGCCCCATTCGCAATTGGAAGATTTACAAGTGTAAGAGCCCAGAAGGGACCAAGAAAGCACAGTGCCTTCTCCCAATTTCACTAATCAGATAAGCTATCTGTCTTCTCTTAGGAAGGAGTTACTAAGGGGTGTGAAATGAGACCAAGAGCATTACTGTTTAACAGTGTTTTCAAATTGTGGTCCCAGACCTTCAGTATCAACATCACCTGTTAGAAAGGCAACTTCTCAGGCCTTTCCTCAGACCTACTGAATTCGAAATTTGGTATAGGGCCCAGCAACTTGTGTTTAAAACAAGCTGTAGAAGTTGCCAAATCAAGGCATCATCAAGGCAATGCTTTCTTCCCAAAGACTGGTGTTCTGGAGCTCGCTGCCACTGATCTTTGGTCCTGGGCTCTTCTGTACACAGCAATGCACATGGCAGCCTCTCTTGGCCTTTCCATTCTCTTCTAGGTTCTGTTGATGTTCAACTTCTGGCTACTCCCCCTATGCTTACTTTCTATGTCTGAATTTCATTTTGCTAATTAAGGGCTCCCATAATAGGATTAAGAGCTTAAGTTTGAATCCAATGTCACCCTCCTCCTTCTAGATGTATGATAATAAGAAACATATTACACTTTTTGATCTTTATAAGATGGAGATAGAAATAAATGCCCTGATAAGGTTATTGGAGGATATTATGAGATAGATAGTAAATATAACATTCTTACGTACTGTGGATATTCAATAAATGAGAGTTTCACTCTCTTCCCATCTCTTCTTTGAGAGTAAGACTGTGTTGGGGAAAATCAATGCTGGGTCTGTCTTCCCTGGTTTATACATCAGGTAGTTTTCAGTTGGATGATCATCAGAGTGTTAACCAAAGACTCTGGGCCCTTAGTTGCAACCAATTATGTTATGTAGATGTTGGGATTGCTTTAAATTTTGAACAAGTTGAGCCACTCCTTAATTGAAGTAACTTCATCCAAATTCCTACTTACAGTAGGTTTACACCCACAGGAATGGATTAAGTTTAAGAACATGCTTTTCAAAATCACCAAACAAGTACTAGCCTGATTGTTACTGTGAGGTATTTCATAGATAAAATTGTATGTATAGACAGTTGATTATATCTATGGCTGATTGCATCTACAATCAACAAAAGTGATTGCCCTCAACAATGCAGGGAGTCTCTTCATCCAATTAACTTAATGTCTTAAAGCAGGAACTGAGAATTTCAGAAGTCAGAAAGAATTTCTACCTTTCTTTGACCAGCCAGCTTTTTCTGGGGAATATAATTTCACTTTCATCAGAGTTTCCAGCTTGTGGGTTACCCTAAAGAATTCAGACTTGCCAATCCCCATGGTCCTAAGGGTCAGTTCCTACAATAAATGTCTTAATATTTCATCTATATATTGCCTCTATATATGCTATACCCTATTGGTTCTGTTTCTCTGGAAACCTTGACTAGTACAGAGTCTCACGAGACCAAAATCAAGGCATCAGCTCAACTGGTGTCCTTTCTGGAGGATCTAGGGAAGCATCTGATTCCAAGTTCTTTCAGGTTATTGACAGAATTGATTTCCTTAATCCTATAGGACTAAGTCCCCATTTTCTTGGCTGTCACTCTCAAATCATGAAAGCTGCTCTCAGGTGAGTCATAGGTTACCACCTCCATCTTCAAAGGCAGTAATGGAATATCTTTTTATGTTAAATCTTCCTCATCTTTCAAACATGACTTTCCCTTTTGCTACCAGCTGGAGAAAACTCTCTGCTTTTACAGGGCTTGTGTGATTATATTAGGTAAACACAGATAATCACCTTATTTGAAGGTCAACTGATTAATAACCTTAATTACATCTATAAAATCCTTTAACTACATGATACAGCATAATCACAAGCATAAGACCAGGGAGAAAGATCTATATTAGAATTGAGCTTACTGCATCTTTCTACCTATAAATATAACAGGCAAGAGGGATGGCAGCTTTTCTCAAGAGTGGGCACCAGGTTGATGTTAGTGGAATGTTGCCTATTATTAAAGACTTCAATTCCCCTATTTTATTCTAAAGAATGGTAGAAGATGGTAAATAAAGAAAATTGTATTTTTAAAAAATGAATGTTATGTGAGTTTGTGTGTTCTTGGTATACATATCATAAGCAGATATGTGCAAAGCTCTTGACCCCAGCTATAGCTCACTGCAATTATTATTAGAGACCATTAATGCTCAGTAATTTCTCTATAATTTATGAAGTCATAAACCATTGAATGGAAATCTATTAATTTTTATGCCTGCTTTTTAAAAATAAGTTTCTGCATTAAAAAAAAATTTTAAATCAGCATGTATTTCTTTTATAGTAAAAAAACTAATGTTTCTTTTGACAGAGTTTGCTCTTATCTTGTATAATTTTAACTGATCATTGAAATGAATGGAGCTATGTTATTCTTGTGTGGCAGTAGATAATTTATAATTTTGTGAGTACCTTGCATGTGATCTTCTCCCTAGATATATGAAATATTCCTCCTAGATGAATCTTGTTGCATGACAAAAATCTCAGATACTTGCTTTATTTCCCTCTGAGATGTAGAGAAGTTGCACATAACTAGGGCTCAAGAAATCAGATGGTCTTTCCCAGAATTTTGTATCTAAAGCTAATGATAAAGCGACAGTGAACATTTCAGTTTGGCAGCAATATCCAGCCTTCAGGCAAGCATAGGTAGTAGTTATTCTCCAGTGTGGTGGCTTGGAGTTGTGTACTCCAGAAAAACATGTTTTTTTATCTTAACCCATTCCTGGAGGTGTGAAAACATTGTATAGGACTTTTGTTGAGGTTATTTCAGTTAAGATGTGGCCCAACTGAATTAGAATGGGTCTTAATCCTATTACTGGAGCACTTAAAGAGGCAGCCACAGAGAGGAAGCGTCAGGGAGCAGTCAGTAGCTGGAAGTGACGGAGAGGAAAAAAGAGAATACACTGCCATGTGCCTTGCCATGTGGCAGGTTATGCAAAGAACCCCAAAGATTGATGGCCAGTCAGAAGATACTGACTGTGGGAGGACATAAGCCTTCTAGCCTCAGAAGCCATGAGCCAATATACTTAACAACAAGAATTTATTGGCTCACAGTTTCGGAGTATTTGTTTTAGCATCTGGAAAATAAAAACACCGAGTTTGCTTCCAAAATTGTGACAGTTTTAGAAAAGCTACACCAAAGAATTTCTCTGGACCCTGTTCAATGAACAGGGATTTCATGACCATTCCATTACCATTACGCCTCAGTAAATGCCTATCAGTCTTATACTCTGAAACATAACAACTAAAAACTCTTGCCAAGATTAAAAAAAAAAAAAGAAAGAAATTGCTTGACACTTGGTAACTTTCCCATTTTCATGGCTTTTAGCATGAGGCAGATCCAAGTATGTACAATGTGGGCTAGCCATAACTCCAATAGAAAATTTACACTTTTTCTGCCACAAAGAACTAGAAGCCAGCCTTTAGGTTATCTAAAATGACTCTAGTGAAGAGTGGAAAACAGGGCAAGATAATTAGATCTAAAATATATCTTAAAGTCTGCCCAAATCTCTGGCTGGTATCTTAGCTGCACAAGTCTGGTCAGATTTACAGCAACAGAGTTATAGAAAGGGAGATGAGATTTAAGTTTCTACTCCAGAGATAGTTTATATCCAATCAATTTAAATGAATCTTAAATGCTCCAGAGAAATAAAACAATCTAGAATCTCTACACCATAACATTCACATCATTCAATATAAAATAAAAAATACTATTCAACCTCCAAATGATCAGAAAAATGTAACCCATTCTGAAGGGAGAAGACAATCAACAGAGGCCAGACTTGAAATGAACCATTGGGATTAGTGACAGGGATTTTTAAGCAGCTATTATAACTATGACCAAAGAAGTAAGAAAAATATGTGCATAATGAATAAAAAGATAGGAAATCTCAACAGAAAAACAAAAACTTCAAAAAAGAATCAAATTGAAATTCTCAAACTGAAAAATGAAAGATCTGAAATAATGCTTTAAAAAATCACTAGATGACCTTAACAAAAAATAGAGATGACAGTGAAAAGAATCAGTAAATTTAAGATAAATAAACAGAAATTATGCCATATAAAGCATAGAGACTAAACACAGGAAAAATAATTAACAGAACCTTAGAGATCAGTGGAGAAAAAAGTAAAATGTCTATACTATGGGTAATTGGAAACCCAGAAGGAAAGAAGAGGGAGATTGGAGCAATATATTTGAGGAAATAATAATTAAAAATATCCAAATACATTTAAGGAATAAATGTACAGATTTAAGAAATACTTAGCAGAATAAATACAAAGAAAACCATGTCTAGTCATACCATAGTTAAACTGCTGGAAAACAAAGAGAGAGTTCAATAAGTTAGTAGCTTTACTCATTTCTCTAATATTTTCATTTTGAGATAATTTTATATTAAATATTCTTAACAACACAACTTTTTATTGTGTTAACAAGTATATTTTAAGAAAAAATTGATTTGCATTATAATACTTGGCTTTAATGAAGCTGATAACTGACGCAAGATGATTTATTAAAATGAATTCTCTACGTCTAGGATTGTAAAAAGGGATCAAGTTGCCTAAATTCATTCTATTTTAACAGCAGTAATAAATTTTATTCCACCTATAAAATAAATGTACCCAATAATGTCATATGAGAGAGAGAAGTGGCATAAGAAGACAAAGTTTGAGTGCAAATACCTTTAGGAAAAGTTGTATATAGAGTCTCTTATTGTAGGTTCAGAATATATATTAGGATAATGAAACCTCTGAATACTCCTGAAAACCAAGGAAACTATTTAAATTTGTTTACTTTGTGTTTTTTCAAAGCATAGAGAACATTTTTCCTCACAAGTCTGTTAATATTTGGTTAAATATTTTTATTAGAAATGCCATTTTGGGAAGGTTTGTGTTAGATAAAATTTATCTGTGTATTACATAATACTTCATCTAAAACAATAACTGTCCTAGTAATGATCTCTTCATTTTAACTCTCATTTAATGACAGACACTCTTGAAGAAATTATTTTAAACTTATGTTTTAAAGTATTTTATGTTGTCACAGAAATTTCTTCAACAATATATTTACTTAGAAATTCTCTATATGTTCCAGTGTTTTAATGATTGACAGGCTATTTCTCTGTTCCTGATTATTTTGCTTGCCCATGTATCTATTGAAGATCTAAAAATAGTTTCTTCATTTCTGATTTAATTGATTCTTATTTTAATATCATTGTGTATACATTTCTTTAAACCTTAGCAGTTCTAGTCATTACATGTTCATATATGTTCTTCCTTTAATGATTTATTTATTATGATTGAAAACTGTATTTACCTTGCAAACAACTGCTCCATTAAAATAACAGGTCTATTTTATTTTAAATGTGAAAATGGGTAGTTAATTTTGTGGCAATCAGGGTTAGGATTTCATCACATCGTTTGAGGCAATGTGGAATACTGGAAAGTACATGAATCAGCAATTTAGACAGACTTGGTTTTGGTTTTGGATCTTGGCTTCACTACTTCTTAGCCTCCTGAACTTGGAGAAGTTACTTAATAGCTCAGAGTTTACAGTTTACCCATATCTAAAATCTGGATGATAACCTAATAATTTTATTTTGATCATTAAAATAAGATAATGTATGTAGATGTCGCAGGTCCCAATAAATACTAGTTTAACTTTTTACTGCTTTCAGTAAAACTACCATGTTGGTTAATATGCTCATAAACCTTTATCAGTTTCCTCTTTTTTATTTTTTTAATAAAACAAGTCTTTTGTGTAAATGCATTACGTTTTTTAGAAACCAAAGGAAACCAACAAAAAATCTGCTTTAAATAATTTGTCTCCTGGAACAAACAAAAACTACCTCGATTCATAAGCTAACTCAGTTTTTAACAGCTTGACTTTTTACAAAATTTAGTCAATATTTGAACATGTGTATGGCTTTATGGTGTTTAACAAAATTGAGCTATTTTTAAATAATAAAGTAACTGTGCAAATAGAAGGCCAATGAGAAGATTTTATAAAATATTGCCTAAGTTATTGGAATGAAGCAACACAAGCACCTAACAACTACTGATTTTTGAGCATTTTCATTAGCAAATATTAAAACTATATTTTATGATTTATAGAAAAGTGATGGGTCATTTTATCAAAGCATAAAAATATCTTGAAATATCTAGAACATACTTACAATGTGAAATTGAGAAACTATGAACAGTCATAAGATTATTTGGATTTAATTATTGCATTTTCAGCAAAATATTTTTGAAGCATTGATAAGCAAATTTGTTATGGCTATAAAGTACAGTGGAGTCTCATTCGTGGTAGTTTTGTTCTGTAAACTCACCACAAACACTGAATTTGCAAATATTGAACCATTGCTTCAGGGAAATACAAGGTTAGGTTCCTGCAAGCCTCTGGTCACATTTTTTTCAACCAATCAATATATAATCTTCTTTTATGTGTGTTTCTGTTTAAAAATACCTTATTTAATATATATTGTTGATTCATCAACATTGAACTCAAACCCACAGCACTATGACTCATAACTGAAGGAAGCGTATCTAACACATTTTCTCTGTAAGTCACATCATGTCTTCTTGCACAAAGGAACACAAGACATCCCTTTAGCACTATGCTTAGGGGGCATTTTAAACAGAGAAATCACCAACTAAAAAACATAAAAATGTGGCACTAAATATACTATAAAAAGGACTCATTTACAATATGACAGCTAAAACAAGAAGACAGAGGCCTGCCTTATTTGATCTCAGCTTGGTACATGCACATCAAACAGCTTAAAATTTTTCTTGCCTATGCATGTTCATGAATGACCATGAAGCTATTCATTTCCAGATTACAGGTAAATTTTTTAGCAGAATCCTTGCATAATGAGGTTTAACTGTAAATACCATAAGAGAATCTCTTTTGTAATTTGATATATAACTCTTTCTGTTCAATGATAAAATATATAACTGATGAGGACCATATTTTATATCTTAGCTTCCAAGATGGCTTAATTAACAGCCAATGCAATTAAAGTTACT
>JAQZBX010093320.1:0-12036 GCA_029593785.1 Cabassous unicinctus
TTTTTTTTTTTTCAGCCTGAAGGATTTTCTATCACATTTATTTTATTTTATTTTATTTTATTTTTATTTTTATTTCTTTTATTTTTATTGTGGGTAAAAATCAAATTTTTCACAATACATACACATATTTGTAAAATGATATATAAATACATATGCATATATGTGCATTTGTTTACATAAATGTTATTTTTTATATATATATCTATATATCTATAGATATATAGATATATATATATGTATGTATGTATGTATTTTTAAAGGTGCTAAGATTACCTAAATATTACTCAGAAATTACAGGGATTCCCATGTTCCCCATAGTTCTGCTACCAATTAAATTTCCAGACTTTTGTTTTTCTGGGAATATCCTTTATTTTTAAAGGCTTGTTTTTCTGAATATAGAATTCTCAGTTGGCAGGGTTTCTCCCCCACCCCCCTTCATCAATTAAATATCCCAATGCCTTTTACCATCCATTTTTTCTGATAAATCAACTGTTAATTGTATTGGTATTCCTTGTAATCAGTGAGTTGTTTTTCACTTGCTACTTCCAAGATTTTCTTTTATCTTTGGATATATATATGAGGTGTGGATCTCTTTGGAGTTTATTGAGCTGGTTAGTTCCACAGATAAATAATTTTTATCAAATTTATGGATCTTTCAGCCATTTTTCCTTCAAATATTTTTCTGACCTTTCTCATTCTTCTCTCATTATGCAAATATTGGTATGATTGATGGTGTCCTCAGATCTCTGAGGCTTTGATCATTTTTTCTTTATTCTATTCTTTTTCTTTTTTTTAATGATTGGATGTTCTATTGACCCATTTTCAAGTTCACTGTCTCTTACTTCTGCCTTCTGATATCTGCTCTTGAACTTCTCTAGTTTCTTTTTAGTTATTGTGAATTTCAACTCTAGAATTGCCACTTTTGTACTTTTGTATAATTTCTATCACTTCATTGATCTTCTATATTTGAATAGCCATTTTCATCAAACTTTCCTTTATTGCTTTTCAACTGGCTATATATACTTTGTTGAACAGTTTTATAATAGGGCTCTTAAAAACTTGCCTGCTGATTACAACTCCTTGCCCTTGCAGAGATAATTTCTAGTAACTGGGTTGTCTTCTTAGTAATGGTCACATTTTTCTCTTTCTTTGTACCTCTCTTACTTTTTATTAAATATTGGAAATGTGAGATAATATGTTGTTGTAATTCTTGGTTTTGTTGTTGGGTATTATTGTTATGGTGCAATAACTTGCCTGAACAAACATTTTATAATTTGCTTCACCTGTAGTGTCCCCCCAGCAGATGTCTCCACTAAGGCTTTTTTAAAAATTCATTTGTCACCACAGTCACTACTGTTTCAATCCAGCTCCAAGAACATGAGAATTTTTTCATTCTTTGCTCCAAATGAAGTTAGTAATCACCAGCAGTGAAGCTTCTAGTTTCCATGTCTTGCCCTGCCCGGTAGAAATACCACAACAATAGTGCAGGGGGTGGGGGAGGCTTTGGGCAGGCCAGGGTGAAAATGCCACATACTCCCACTGTTCTCATACAAGGTTCAGTAGATTTTATTGCATAAATGTTTCTCGATTTGTTGCATGCTTTTGATCAATTTCAAGAATTTGGAAATGGGTGATTTTAAATAATTTTGTGCAATTTTATCAATGTTCAGGAGAGTACTTGTTGAGATCCTCTGGCGCCATTTCAGAAGACCCAACCCAAAGACAAATTTTACAGGCCACATATGCTAATGACAATCCAGAAATGTGACTCATTTCTTTTGTTCAATGTTATGATGGAAAATTTCATCTGTATTTTATATATGTATCTGTAGTTTTATTCTTCATAAGATTTGTGCAAATTTTAACATAAATATAACTATATTTTATAGTGTTTTTTAATGCTATATGTATTATCATCTAAAATATGCTAATATATAGATTTAGAGTCACAATGAGCAGGATGGCATTTACTCTTGGCAAAGAGAAGAGAAGAATGTTATTTCACATTTATTTGTACCCTTTCATTTTTTAAAAATAAACTAATACAAAGCAAATATGACAAAATGTTAACAGGTGTTAAATTTTGGTGGTGACATATGTTATTTTTTATTGGGCTTTTTTTAATTTTGTATGCTTGAAATATTTTTGTAATTAATTATAAAATTAAAATACTCAAAGGTAAAATATTTTAAACATAAAAAGTTATTCGAAGATATAAATGTTCAACTTCCTAAAAATCTGAAATATTAAGCTATCCATCTGCATATCCTCCCAAGAACTCAAACAATTATTAAGTTAGTTTTTTTCATTTTCCACAAAAGGCACACACACACACACACACACACACTTTCCCTTCAGGGCCTGGTCAGATAACTGAGAGCATTTTTCTCACACTTTGGTCATGAAGCAAGACATTTTTGAAATTTCTATGAAATATGGATTTGGTCTAATATTTCAGAATAAATATCAAAAATAACAAAATGACTTTTAGTCATCTATTCTCTAGGAAATATAGCACAAACATTTAATGGCTTTAAAAAAAAAACAAAGAAAAATAAATCTATTCTTTTTTTTCACATGTATACAAGTTGAATAAAAAATAAAATGCACTTTTTCAGGGACGTAATTCTAGTAAGATTTAGAAATGTCTTTTTCTCTACCTTTCTTCTTTTCTCCTATGTTCTAATGTCTGCATTTCTAGGAAACAAAATTCTGATGATCCAAGAAACGTGAGATGACAACAGACATTAGCTTCGTTGAGACATTTTCTCAGCGAAGCTGGAAATGAATGAAATCTAAAGATGAATATAAAAACGTACCAAGCTAAATCAGATAAGAGCACAATACTAAACATGATGTAAATCCATGGGGTGAGAAAGAATACAAAAGGTAGATCAGAGATGACAAATTTGGCCATGTTGTGTATTTACCATAGAATATTGTTTAGAAAAAGAAAGAAAAAGGGAGAGAGGGAGGGGGGAAGAGAGAGAGAAAGGGTTGCTAAAGTTAAAAAGGGATATTTGAATACATTTACATATATCCATACTTACATACACACATTGCTATTATTAAAACAACTCAGAAATCTGTCAACGTCCATTGGCGTTCACACACGAGAATGGTAGCATGACTCGGATTCCTGCCTTCTTAACCAGTATTTTCATCAGTATATATTTGTTACTCACCGTGCTCCCACCAGAATTTTGGTTCTGGCTCCTGAAGAAGCCAGAAGTCAGAAGAAAGGACATTGCATGAAAAGTAGCCTGGGAGCTCCCAACACTCAACACAGAGGAGCCTGGGTCGCATTACATCAAGAACCACCACCAGCCCAGATGTCAACATGCGAGGAAAATAAACACTTTCGACTGTGACCAACAACCCCCACATCAGATCTCAGGGTTTGTCAAAATAGGGTTGAGTCTTTTTTCTCATTGTAACCAGTGTTGGTCAGCAGCTCCCCTTGGCTGGTCTCTTCCACTAGCACTGGAGCTACGCAGCCTCCTCTTCTGGTGGAACGTCGTCATGGTTCACCATGGACCTGAGGTCACCAGGGATAATAGCCAGGCCTTGCTGTAGCTTTCACATCACTTCCACTCTCCTTCCCCCGGCCAGAATTTCATTCTGTAGCCCAGCCTAAATAGAAGGGAGGCCGAGGCTTCGATATGTGGGTCTCACTACAGGAAAGAGAGTCATCAAATATCTAACCAGCCTGGCACCATCCTAAGACAGAAATAGAAAGCTATGAGCAAGGCGCGGAGTGATGGAGGACAGGGGACAGCGTCGAACATGGCGGGTGCGCACCTGTCGCACCCGATGTCCAAGGCCCACTGGAGAGCCCTAAATCCAAATCTGTGGCTGGAGGCCAATCTGCAGTAGTCGGCAAGGCCTAAAGGAAAGGAAACACCCCACATTTAGTGAAGGCAACATGTGCTCTGAGGTAAAAGTGAATTAATAAAGCAAAGAAGAGCATAATTAACTCTGACGTATTTGTGGGAAGGATAAGGAAACATGAAAAGAAAACGATTTACTTAATTTGGAGGAATAAAACGCAAGGTTTACTTTGCTTCTTTTTGTTTCTGTTTTCACAGTCAGCAAGCAGCTTCTCTCTGTGTGTTTGCCTTTAAAATAGAAATAGAATAAATATCTGTGAGGGTTGGTCAGTAGACTCAGTGAAGCCCCCCCCCACATTCACATGTACAAAGGGCCTCGCTCAGTGTTGGATGCATAACAGACAATATGTTTATTTGTGATTGTATGTCTGGTTAACTGACCAACCATACACGAGTCTTTTTTTAAAAAATTGAATTGGATCAGAGAGCAATAAGTCAATTACAGTCAGTTTTACCAGTGATAGGTCCATCTAAGGCTTGTTTTGTGCTCTCAGGAGTTATTCTTTCGAGGCGCTGGGTAGGAGGGAAGAGGGGTCTAAAACTAAAGAGCTCTGCATAGCTGTGGCACGAAAGACTGAAAAGGAACACTTCTTGCAGGCAGCCACCCCTGCCGACTGCGGATTCACTAGTCACAAGTCACACATAAAATACATGATTTATTGTATCGCTCCTGTCCTGCTTCTAACTCTGTGAAAAGAGTACAACCATTAAATGCTGCATTTATTAACTAAAATATAGCAGAATTTTAGGCAAACGAATGATTTTAAGTATGACACCAATTAAAACCCGATTAGATTATTAGATTAACTTTTCCTCTGGCTGCAGTAAAATACTCTTTACTCTACTTTAAAGATGTGTATAAATTAATATAATTTTCATCCACTCAAGAACCAGATCTTAAAATTCTATTTAAAACAATTCAAACTAAATCTCTCTTCTAGAGCCCGTTCAACACAAATTTTTCAGAGTTGTCTATGTTGCTCCTTTCATTTCCTGACAACACTCAGTTTTTATCCTAATCTTACTCTGATCCTGCTGATAAGTGAAAACCCTCCACCAAAGAACAACCCACCTACTTGAGAATCCTGGATGCTCTGTCGTTTCCTGCCTGAACCTGGCAGCAGCCACACGACCAGCCTATGGAAACACCAGTTCCCTTATTCCGTATCACTTTTTCCTAGTGTTCTCTCTCCTCCTCTGCACGTACTTTAATATGAGGTTACTTAGACAAGACACCATTGTCCTCTTCTCTCGTCACATGTCCTCATTATTCAGGTGACTCCCAAATCCTTATCCCCAGAAAATGTCCTTGTTTCTGATTTCACTTTATTTTTCCTCATTTAAGGTAAGATGAGTGATTTATAGGTGATTTGTTAAATTTATTCTTAGGGATTTCATATTTTTAATGCTATTGAAATGTTTACGAAGCATTTTCTTGCCATGTGTTGCTAGCACATGGAAATAAAAGTCTTTATTTCTCAGTTTGGCGTTGCGCCCTGTGTCCTTGTGGAGGGAGGTTGTTGTGTGTCTGAGTCAGCCCCGTGGCTCAGTCAGCACGGCTTTGTCTGCTGGGCATGGCCAGGACTTGAGAGTGGACAAGCCCCCGTTCTCCCACACCCCTCAGAACTCAGGCGATGGCCCTGGGTAAAACCAGCCAGGCCACCGGGGCTCCCGTGGACCCAAATAAATCACAGCCGTCCAGGGAAAATGAGACCGCTGAGGACTTTACTCTGGAGCTAACTCCATTCCCCCCCCAGCCCAGCATCTTTCTCAGGTTAAACCTGACTTTCTACCTAACCCCAGAACCGAATCACTCCTGCAGCAGAAATGGCCAATGGCCACCACCTCACCTGGGGAGAGTTCGCACCTTCCTGGAGTTTCAGTTCTTCGGGTCTTCGTTGTGCCCGTGGCGGCATAATTGCAATATATCAATTTCTTTCCTTTTGTGGCAAGCAAACAAAAGGGCTGTTTTGATCCTACCTCGGATTGCATTTTTAGACAGCTTTGCTTGATTGTTCTTCCCTCATCTCATATTTAACTGAGTCCAAACATAATTTCGCATCCTTCTCTCGGAGTCTGTTCTCTCTGCTGCTATGTTGATGGAGTAGCCCTGAGTGTTTGCTCAAGCAGATATTCTGGCGGCCACCCTCAATGCCGCATTCGCCTTAGTCCCTCACGGTGTTCAGTCATCATCACACCACACTGATTCAAATGCCTGAAAACCTTTCAGTCTGCCCTTTCCTATGACTTGCTACTAGCCTTCACTGCTGTATTTGGGGTACGAGTCAAGAGCCTCCTACGCATCCTCCCTCCTCCTATTCTTGCCCCCACCCCACTGCCTCTAATCTATCTCCTATATCCTAGGTGGAGTGAGAATACCTCTTCCCTGCTCAGACTAGTCAATCGCCTTCCATTTCCCATGAGTTACAGCCCAGATCTCTTCACACAGCCTATTGGGGCGATGGGACACCTTGTTAACTGTCACATTGTGCCCCAATATGTCCCAAGCATGGGCACACTAAGCCTCACAGTTTTCTGAGAACATTATTCTTAGTCTCTTTCTTTCATGTCTTCATTTATAACACTACATTCGCTTGGAAAATTCTCCCATTTCCTCTTTTTCTCCACTCATTTTCTGATCTGTGCTGGGATGTCATATCCTCTAGGAAATCTTCCCTAACAATTTATTCTTTTATTTCCTAGTCTATCTTCCTTTATTTCTTTTCTATCCAGCATTTATCAACCTATATTTTTATTGTATTTTTATTTTTCTATCTTTTCCTATAAAACGTTTCTTCTGTGAGGCAGGCACTACATGCTTCCAGAACACACGTCAGCATTCGTCACTTGGAGAGCATTTATTGATACATGTAGTCAACAAATATTTATTGAGCACCCATATGTGTCGGTCACACTCCTATTCCTGAGGAAACCAAACCCAATAAATTTGCTCGTTTTTTAAGGATGTCATAGAAGTGTTTGTACGGTTCTGGGAGTGTTGTTTTTTTTTTTTAATTTTCAAATAGATCCTTAAATATACTACAATAATGAATCTTTATTATTATATTATAAAAACTTTAGTAATACTGAGTCTAAATTGTGAAGGGAGCTATTGCATATTGTCTGCAGAGATCGTTGGCTGCAATTTATCCCATCGCTGAATATTCTCTCATCAAAAGTGGACTCTAGTCCTCCACATTTTGAATCTGGTGTCTTGTCTTGTTTGACGAACAGAATGAAGCAGAAGTAACTTAGTGCCACTTCCAGGGCTAGCGTTTGAGAAACCTGGGGCTTCCCCTTTCATTCTCTTAGAGCCTGTGTCACCAAAGATGCCTCTTGCTAGACGGCATGGCCAGGAAGACGTCCAGCCACCCCACAGCCATTGGACTCCCAAGATGAGGTGCCATTACATGAGTAAAGATGCTTTGGAACCAATAACTCCAGTCAGATCTACCTGGCCAAAACCTCACGGAGCAGACACAAATCTTCCCTGTTGTCTCTGGCCTCATGCATTATATTATGCTGCTTTATTATTTTACTTCATTTTATTATTTCATATGATTTATTTATTTCATGTTATTTTAGTTATTTTAAGCCTCTAAGTTTGCAATACATACATGAAACAGGAACTCAGAGAACAGAGAGGTTAATTCTGCTGATAGGAGAGGATGTATAGCGAAGAGGCAGGATGAAGAGCGTGTACAGCAAAGTCAATAGAAGGCAGCGACTCAGACGGCAGAGAGGCTGAGCATTCAGCGACGCTGGTCTTTCATAACTGAGTGAATGATAATTTCAGTGACTGAGATGTAGAAGAGAATTTTGTTTAAAGGAATTTAGTCATCAAGGATACACTTTTAAATAGCTTCATAGAAGTATAATTCATAAAAGATAAACTTTACCGTTTAATGTTTACAGTCCAATGTTTTTTAGTGTATTTGTGGTGCTGTGTAAATATACACAAGCCAAGTTAGAACACAGCCCTCACCTCAAAAAGAGACCCTCTAGTCATCCCCAATCACACACCCAAACCCACACAACCTCTCAGATACTTTCTGTCTCTACAGGTTTGCCTATTCTGAACATTCTATATAAATGGAAACATACCATATGTGGCCTTTTTTGTGAGTTATTTTTGTTTCACCTAAAGTTTTTCAGGTTTATTCATGTTGTAGCATGTATCAGACCATTCATTCATTTTTATTGCCAAATAATTTTACATTGTGTGGATATGCTGTTTTATTTATCTGTAGATAGACTTTATTGATAGACTTTGGGTTGTTACAATTTGGGGGTAACTAGGAATAATGCAGCTATGAACATTTGTGTACGAGTTTTTATGTGGACATATGTTTCTCTTGAGGATACACCTGATAGTGGAAATGCTGGGCCACATGACAATACTGTTTATACCTGTGAGCATCTGCCAGACTGATTTCCAAAGCAGTCTGTACATTTCACATTCCAGACAAAAACTCTGTCAGGATTCCAATTTCTTCACATGTTGACAACACTTTTATTGTCTATCCTTTTGATTATAGCTGTACTAGTGGGTATGAAACGGTATCTCATTGTTGTTTTTATTTGCATTTCCCTAATAATTAATGATGTTGAGCATGTTTTTATATGCTTAGTGGCCTTTCGTATATCTCCTTTGGAGAAATGTCCATTCAAGGTCCTTGCCCATTTTTCCGTTGGATTGTTGGTCTTTTTGTTATTGAGTGGTAAGAATTCTTTATATATTCGGGATGCTGGACACTTATTTGATACATAATTTGCAAAAATTTCTTCCATTGTATAGATTATCTTTTCATTTTCTTGATAGTGGTCTTTGATGCACAAAAGTTTGTAATTTAGGTGGAGTCCCACATATCAATTTTTAAAATTTGTCACTTGTGGTTTTGGTGTTATATCTCAAAAATTATGCCTAACCCAAAATACCGTTCTTATGTATTCTAATAATTTTATATATTTACCTCTATAATCTATAGGTCTATGTTTCATTTTGAGTTAGTTATTGTATATGTTGTGTGGTAGAAAATATTGTATATGTTTGTGACAATCAGTTGTTCCTACATTTTTTGAAATAACTATTCTTTCTCCATTGAAACACTTGACCAATTTTCAATTGACCATAAATATAATGATTTACTTCTAGACTTTCAATTCTATTCCTTTGATCTATATGTCTATCCTTATGCCAAAATAACATGGTCTTGAATACTATAAGTTTGTAGAAAGTTTTTAAATCATGCAGTGTGAATACTACAAATTTTGTCTCTTTCAAGCTTATTTGTCTATTTAGGTTCTCTATCATTTCCATGTGAATTTCAACAAAGCCAGAATGATTTTGATAGAGATTGCATTGAATTTTGGAGATCAACTTAAGGAGTATTGCCATCTTAATAATATTAATATTCAAATTCATGAACAGGATATGCCTTCAATTCCATTTATTTAGGTCTTCTTTAATAACTTTCACCAGTAGTTTTTAGATTTCAGTGTACAATTCTTGCACTTCCTTTACTAAATTTAGTCCTAAATATTTCATTCTTTGTGGTGCAACTATAAATGGAACTGTTTTCTTAATTTCATTTTGGGATTGTGCATTGCAGGTATATAGAAATGCAATTAAATTTTATATATTGACCTTACCTTACTGTGCCAGTCTATTAGTTCTAATAGCTTTGGGTTTTTTTAAGCTTTATTTATTTATTTCTCTACCCGCCCCCCGCCACACACACACCGTTTTGCGCTTCTCTGTCTGCTTTCTTTGTGTTCCTCTGTATCTGCTTGTCTTGCTGTAGGCGGCACTGAGAACTGATCCTGGGACCTTCCGGAGTGGAGAGAGGCTGCTCAATCTCTTGTGCCACCTCAGCTCCCTGTTCTGCTGTGCCTCTTATTGTCTCTCTTCTGTGTCTCTTTTTGTTGTGTCATCTTGCTGTGCCAGCTCTCCGCGCAGGCCAGCACTCCATGTGGGCCAGCTCTCTGCTCGGGCCAGCTTGCCATGCGGGCCAGCTTGCCATGCAGGCCAGCTTGCACTTCTCCAGGAGTCCCCGAGAATCGAATCCTGGGCCTCCCACATGGTAGATGGGAGCCCAATCACTTGAGCCACATCCCCTTCCCAGTTCTAATAGCTTTTTAAGTGGATTCTTTAGGATCCTTCTCCTAAGTGGATTCTTCTCCACACTAGATCAAATCATCTACAAAAAGAGAAGTTTTACATGTTTCCAATCTGGAGACTTTTTTTTTCTTTTATTGTCTAGTTGCTTTGGCTAATGTATCAAGGACAATGTCTAATAGAAGTAGTGAGAACAGATATCCTTGTATTGTTCCTCATCTTAGGTGAAAACCAGTCAGTTTTTTTTCCATTAAGTTAGTTGTGTTATTATTTTCTTTTTGCAGATGTTCCTGTCAAGTGGAAGAATTCCTTTGTATTCCAACTTTTTTGCAGTTTTTATTGTGAATCTGTAATGGTTTTGCCAAATAGTTGTTTCTGCATTTATTGACATGACCATAAGGCCTTTTATCATTTATTCTATTAATATGGTATATTCAGTAGGCTGAATAATGGGCCACAAAGATATCCAGACCATATTCTCTGGAATCTATTAATGTTTTATGTTGGCAAAAAAGATTTCTCATATGTGATTAAGTTAAGGATCTTGACATGGAAGATTTATCCTGAATTATCTAACTGGTCCCTAAATGTAAAAGTTAATGTCCTATAAGAGAAAAGCAGAGGAATATTTGACTGCATAAGACAGGAATTCAGTGTGACAACAGATGACATCATCCCCAACAAGGATCCTGACTTTAATTGGATCAAATTGTGCAGTAATTTATGCTTTCGGACAGTTAAAAAAACAGAGGCATCCACTAGCAAATTAAGGAGGCTAACAGGTGGGTGTGATAACTATACAGACAGAGCATCCATAAGTTTAATGGGATATCAGCAAAATAATCAGTCAATGAGGGCCCAACTAAAACAACAGTTGTGCCTGGTGGTGTGGGAGGCTGTGAACATGCCCAAGACTGTCCAATGTGAAGAACGATATCAGAAGTACACACTGTGGGAGAAAGCCTAGTCAAGGTCACTAAACAAATGAGCAAGCACACAACAATAGCCCTGGTGAGAGCTGGGCATTATAAGGTATTCTATAAAATGTCTTGTTTTAAACAAAATATTATGAAACATATAGGTATTGGAAGTTGGATCCATATACAGGGAAACAAATGACAGTCAATAGAAATTACCTTCAGGGGGGCCAGTTTTTGGATTTAGGAGACAAAGATTAAAACAAGCACCTGTTATAAATATGTTCAAATAAAATTAAACAATGTTTAGAGTATTGAAGGAATGTATGATAAACATATCATGAAATAGAGAATAGAAAAAGATATATAAATTATTTTTAAAAGAGAAAGATCAAGTGGAAATTCCGAAAATGAAAAGTACAATGACACAAATGAAAGATTCAATAGATGTGTTCAATGGTAGATTGTGGATGGCTGAAGAAAGTTTCAGAGAACATGAATATACATCAATGGAGACTATGCAGTCTGAAGAACAGAGAGAAAGAGAATTGAGTCAAGTGAAGAGTGCCTCAGAGAAAGATAGGCTGCCAGTAAGAAAATCAGCATAGCTGCCATAGGAGTACTACAGGGAGAGGAGAGAGAGAAAGGTGTAAATTAAAACAAAGTTTGAAGATTTCCTAAATTTGATGAAAACAGTAATCAACACATTCAAGAAGCTGAACAAACTTAAGCAGAGTAAACACAAAGAGATCCAAACCCAAGCATATTATAGTAAAAAGGTGGATGACAAAGACAAAGAGAAAATTTGAAAGAAGCAAGGAAAAAATGACTTATCATGTGAAAAGAATCATTGGTAAGATTAAAAGTTGATTTCTTATCAGAAATAATGAAAGCGAGTACTGACTGAAAGAAAAATCCCAGATAGATAAAAACTGAGAGAACTTATTGTTAGAAAACTCTCTTTAAAGGAAATATCTAAGGAAGTTTTTCAGGATGAAAGCAAATGACAACAGACAGTAATTTGAATCCACATGAAGAAACAGAACAGCAGTGACATTAATTATGTAGGTAATTATAATATAAAAGGCAATATAATTGTATATTCCTTTTC